>VZTE01003045.1:73232-86707 GCA_013397775.1 Eulacestoma nigropectus
TTTTTTTTTAATCAACCGCATAGGACTAAGCACAGAAATGAAATCAGTATTGCTGCTTCACTGTGTCTTCTAAACATCCACAAAAACACTTTGTTGCCTCTTGGACTTCCCCTGTGCACCTTCACAGCCTTGTCGTTTCTTTTCAAAAACACTCATATTACTGAATTTTGGTGGAAATGGGAATCCATCATTATTTCCTGTACCAGAATAGTAATAATTTGCGCATGCATGACCGCCCATGTAGAACTCCCAGCCCTTTCCAGGCTGACCCAGCCGTATGTACGGCAGCTCCGCCCCAAGGGCCCCTCAGACGTGTGGCGGTAGCATGGCACTCCAACCCCTCCAGCAGTGCATTTAGGGCCAAAAAAGCACGGAAAAAAGGAGGAATAGTCTATTGCCTGTGGGACTTTTCTTCACTGAATGTGATTTTTGGAGAGTTGCAGTCTGTCTTGCACATGAGGGAAAAAAAAAAAATAATCTGGATGAACGGCCATAATGTGGTTCCCAGCAGCATTAAACAGTTCAGCCACACGTTGACTTCATTATTCAGCCCCGTATTCTGCAGGACAGACCAGATTCTGTCATCTGACTGCTAGAAATGAGCTAATTGACAGATACACCATCTATCCTTTACATCCCATACGTCATCTATCCTTTGCTTCTTTATTAAATCCTTTCGTGATGAAAAATCCTGCAGATTTTTTTGGTTTTGGTTTTGGTTTTGGTTTTGGTTTTGGTTTTGGTTTTGGTTTTTTTCCCCCCACATTGTAAAGGCTAAGGCCAGTAAGTTAATAATTATCCTCATCACATAAGCAATGCACATGTAAAGAAAGCTTGGACATGAAAAATTTAATTCTCCAGCTGAGAGATGCAATCTCACAATACAGAGCCAATTGTCATAGTTGTTTCTCTCACAAAAAACAAGTCTACAAGTCCCGCTGACTTTCATGTGCCACTACAAAAGTCCTGTAGTCCCACTGATTTTCACGTGCCAGTAATAGAAGTAAATTGATGCACAAGGACACAATGATTAAAAAAATCAGACACAAAATAGCATTTGGTATTAACAGCTTCCTTTCATCAATTCTGAAAACTGTCCATCAAAAACATGGTTAATTGGATCTGAAAATAAAAACATCCCTATGAATTCCCCATTTTCTCCAAATACAAAAGTAAAATAACATTCTTCCATCAAATTTTTCAAATAAATTTAAATCGTTTTGCTTGAGCAAAAATGATGACATAGCTAACCAAAAAAATCTCCAAACAGTGCTGTAATCATAATGAAAAGTGAAAATGAGTAAAAAAATGCAGCTATATTTGAAAGGAGAAAGCAGGCAAAGCATTTATTTAGTATATAAAAATCTGCATATCATCCTTCCAATCACTCTGTCTGTATGCAAAACCAGTCATATATACAGGGTTTTATTTTCTTCTGTAGAAAAGAATTTAGTTGCTGAGGACTTTTTTCTTCCTAACTAGCTGTCAGCTGTTACTGTCAGCAGTGATTAAACATAAGCAGGAGTTGTGATTCATCAACAGCAGATAGAATCATCACGGATGTAAAGTATTCTTTGTTCCAAGGTCAGATCTTGTATGAAGCTAGGACAACTTTATGCACCGATCCCTGTGTCTGGTTTATTTATGGTAATTCATTTACTGTCATATCATTACAGAACAAGGGGGAAATTTATATGCAATCGTAGAAATATGTTCAGAAAACATGGGGAGGGTGAAGTATGTGTGCACGTGTGCGTGCCTGTTTTATGAGCAGTGTGATATGCTGGATCTATCGTTATGCACATACATTCTGGTGTGAAAATTAATGCTTTGTACCTATAGAGAACCTGATGTATTTAAAGATCTTGGGACAGCTTAAAAGCATTACAGCATTCCTCTCCTGGGCATGGCTTTGGCATGTTTCTTAACCAGCAAACTCCTCAGGAAGTCGCTCACCAAATCTTTGTACACTGCCTAAAACAACAGGACTCTTACCAGGATCAGCAACTCTGGATATTTTTTAATACCTGTTTAATAATAATAATTAGAGATGGCTAAAATGAAGTATAAAGGGATTAAGTTATTTGTTGGACTATGCACAACAAGAAAATAACTAAGTGGGGAGTATGCCCTGGGATTCTGCTTTCTTAATCCTGTGTCTCAGCTAGCAAATTTGTGATTCCAGAGAAGCTGAGAACTGTGCTTGGAAAACCCGGCAGTCTTCTCTGACAAAATAACCTCCACAGACAATGTGGGGTGAGCAGCGGACATCGTGCACTGGGGTTTCTCCAAGGGTCTCCATGTGGTTTTCTCCAAATTCCTCCTGGATAAACTGGTGTGTTGGTGTAGGCAAGGGGTCTGTGTGTTGGGTGGGGAACTGGCAGAGAGGCTGGTGGTGAACTGCTCCTTTTCAAACTGGCAACCTGTCACAGATGGGGCCCCCCAGGGATCGATATTGGGCCCAACACTGTCCAATAGCTTCACAAGTGATGTGGAAGATGAGGATCGAGTGTACGCCGGTGAAGCCTTCCAATGACACCACAATGAGTGGGGAAGTCGGCACTTTGAAAGGGAGAGCCACCCGGCAGGACGACCTGGGTGGGCTGGAAGAGGGGGCTAACAAGAGCCTTAAGAAGCTTGACAAGGTCATGCACATGGGAAAACAGGGAGAGTGTTGCACCAACTGGGATCTCCCCGGCTGGGAAGCGGCTCTGTGGCAAGGAGACTCAAGGTCCTGGTGAACAAGACAAGTAAGAGGGAGCAGCGTGCTGCAGCAGTAAGGAAAGCTGTCAGGACGCTGAGCTGCGCTACCAGCAGCCTTAAAGAAGTCATTGTCCCACGCAATTCGGTGCTTGTCGGGCCACCCCTGGAATACTGTGCTCAGTTTCAGTCTCCACTACACAAAAAGCGTGCGGACAGACTGCAGAGGATCCAGAGAAGGGTGACAAAGATGAGCACAGAGCTGGGTGGCCTTCCACCTGAGGAAAAGCTGAGAGAGCAGGGTTTGCTCAAACCTGGGAAAAGAAGGCTTAGGGGAGACTGCAGTAATCACGCATGGGCCAACTCTGCCCTCCTTCAGGTGCAAAGTCAAAGACAAAATCCCGTTTATTGCGCAGTGTGAATTCCCTAAATACCCCCACAGGACAGGATATAACATCATGTAAACAGGAAAGATGTTCACCACAGTGTCTCCCTATCACCTGGAGCAGTGCACAGACATTGCCTATTATGGGAACAGGTAAACAATACTCTGTAAGGTCACAAACCACAAGCATCACTTCTCACAGGTCCAGCTTTGTCCACAAGTCACAAACCTCTCTCCGCCCATCCCCGGTGACCTGGATACAGTCCCAGGGTCACCTCTGGGCCCAGGAAAGAGGCTGTCTCTCCGGCCTTCCGGGCTTATCTCTCTGTCACCACATAGTGTAACCCAACAGAAGACCTTCTCACCATGTTCCAGTGTTTAAAGGGTGGTTACAGAGAAGATGGAGACTCCATTTTGCCAGGAGCCACATGGAAAATATTAGTGGTAATGGGTACAACTGATCCCGGGGAAATTCCAGCAGGACACAAAAGGGAAGCTTTTCCCAATGAGAACAATCAGCCACTGAAATAATTTCCCCAGGGAAGCAATGGATTCTGCCGCGTTGGACACTTTCAGGGTTCAGCTGGACAGGGAGGTCGGGCATCTTATCTAGGTCATGCTTTTGCCGAGAAAGTTTGGCCCAAATCATCTTTCAAGTCCCCTCCCACCTGACATTCCATGATTCTGTTTATCGTACATTTTAAGAACAGACAGTGTAAGAGAGGGTGAGCCTTCGCCAGCCGTTGTTTTCTCTTCCAAAGAACAAAGGTTTGCTCATTTGAGGCGTACAACAGGTAGTGAGATACAAAAGTTTGCAATTGCGAGGGTTATTTTATGTATAATTCACGTGAAAAAGAAAGAGCAATGTCTTCAGAGAATATTTCGTCTAATATTTCAACAATCTCTAATCAAGGGTGACTAGAGGATGTATAAGTGACCCTCTGTTGCAATCCGGTTTTAAACCCAGAAGAGCAAAGAAAGCTAAGTCTCTGCACAAACCGGAAAAAACTTAGAAGCTTCAAAATATTCCCAAAAACGAGATTAGAACCAAACGAGGTTAGATGTTGGTGCCAATAAACTGATGTATTTTATTTAATAGTAAAAAGAGGCAAAGAGAAGGAAAGAGAAAAGAAAGAAAGAAAGGGATAGAGAAAGAAGTGGGGGGGGGGGACAGGGAGAGGTGACAGGGGTTAGGTGGAAGCATATCACCCATCCAGGGGTCCCAGCGATGTCTCGTTGCTCCCCTCCCTCTGGTCTTCTGGTGGTGAGGGTCCCCCGCTGCCGCGGCCACGCGCCCACACGCGGCCACAGGCCGGAGAGCACAGGGTCCCATGGATTCATACACATTTTGGGCAGGTGGGAACGCCCACGTGCCTCCCTTGCAGGGGCCAGCCTGACACACTGTCCCTTGCAACACTGAGGGTCTGCTGCATCATCTCTGGTGCTCCGGTGCAGGGTCTGGGGACCCCTTTGGGGGGCCCTCTGATGGGCCATGTCAGCCCCTTCTGCTGCGGATAAGCTTCCCCCCCTGGGGGAAGGGGCCCCTCAGTTGGGCTCCTCTGCACAGTGGAGGATGGGCGGTCACTGCACCTCTCACCAGAGGCTTTTCCAGCACACACCCCAAGCCTCTCTCCCCCCACCCTTTGGTACGAGGGGCTGTGCCAGCTGATAGCCCTGGGGCTGTGGTCCCCACCCTGGAGGTGTTAAGCTTATGCTTTGTGAATGTCCCCAGCCCTTTATCTTATCTTCATCAGTGAGCGGGTCCAGGGCCTCTCAGAGCCCCGGTGCTGCAGCTTTTGTAATACAGTTTTAAAAGCCCTTCATGAAAATGTTTTAAGGCATAAACTACAATATTTCAGTCTCTGACACCCTCATATGTTCATTTAAACAACCAACCAAGCAACGACCCAACAAAAAGACCCCAACCCCCCCAAAGAAAACAAACCTCAAACAACTCACAGAAGTCAGAAAAATGCTGGCAGAGGTGCATAAAGGGAGAAAAATAACTGTAATTGAATGATGATATGTTGGATAGAGACAGCATATTACATTTCTGGACCTCAAAGACCTTTCCAGGCTTCAATTCACAAGACTCCTTGAAGAATCTAAGTATCATTATAAGTATTTTGGGGATAATCAAACCGATAAACAGAGTGTCGTGACCACTTAAAATTATGTTGCAACTCTCAGAAGAGACAAGCACAGAATTCAGAACCTGAGGTCTTCAATATCTTTTGCAGTTATTACGGCTGGAGTAAAGGGTCAAGAAAATAATTCATTCTTTAACAAACTTGTGAATAATGCATATGCTCAATTTCATTTTGTTTTGTTTCATATCTTTCAAAGAATCCGGAGGAAACTGTTCTTGCCAGGCACCTCTGAGTGTCTGTGATGTAACCTAATCTTCTGAGATCAGCACACCTATGGATGTTTCCTGACACTTGCTTCACCACAGTAAAGGATGCAGGTTGTCCACAAGGTGTTCCTGGAAATGATGCCAAACTTCGTCTTTGTCCCAGGTGAACGATGCTACATCCTCTATGCCGTGATTCTCTGTGTGCGAAGTACAGGCTTTCTCAGAGCTCCAATTATGCAGCCAGTGTCTCTTTCTTTTGCTAGGCCTCCCTTTCACATCCATAAGCACCCTTTTTTCTCTGCGTTCTTACTCTCAAACTTACAGACTTTCTAACTCCTATCATTCAAATCTGAATTTTCTGTCCTGTTGCTAGTGAATTTTATACTCTCCAGATTTCGGTCACTTTGGACAGATTTGTCCGGATTCTTTTTCCTACCTGTCAGCTATCTCAGGGAATTTCCACTCAAACAGGACCGTGACAAACTGAGCAACTCTTTATAGTCATTCTGGTCTCTCTGCTCCCAGTGCAAAGCATGAGGATGCAGTTCGCCCCCACCCCTGAAGACAATCTGCAAAGCAAACAGGATTAATAGGTAGAACGAGTCACCTACAGCATTCCATTAACACCGTTCTGAAATCAGCAGCGTTTTACATGACATCGTTCAGCCATCCCGAGCTCGCCGTAGGCTCATGATCCTGGCTGCCTGTAGGACGCATCCCATTCTTCAAAGTTATCATTGCTCTTCTTCTGCATGTCATTTGACTCCGATGGAGACCAAAAGACATATATCAGATCTTCAGCAGTATCCCACTGAGAGTTCTCCTGGCACTTCAGTCACTTAGGCATGATCTATGCTCTCAACAGTTAAAGATAATGACTTCAGGAATAATCTTCCATAGGTTTATATTAAATGAGACTAAAGTGCAAGCAGGGTATTAAAGTACCTTGTTATTTGCAGACTGCTTAGAGTAACCTTAAATATGGAGATGATCAAATTTCATGACCTTTATTTTTAAGTTGTTTTTTTTTTTTTCTCCCCTTCTCTTCTGTGAGAAAGTCTGTCGTGCGTTCATGCTTCATCCAGACAGGTACACAGGAATGCATAACCAGGGTGTGTGTGACTACACAAGCTGTATGTTGGGTAGCATCAGTAGCTCTGTGCTTTGCACACTGCACAGACACACATTGCAGGCTGTGAATTCAGACTGCAAAATGGTCCCGTTTTCTGGCTTTCATTCGATATCTGATCTGCATTATAGCGATCTGGGCTTTAAACTCGTGCAGGTGTAGCATTTTTATTCGGCAAGGAAAAAGAAACAGAGGCCTGGATAGCGCCTTCATGAGCCTCTGTGATTGCAGATTTGGGCCTTTCATCTTTCGTTTAGATACAGAATTATTCTCTGCTCCTTCTCCAAGCAGCAGCGATCTGCACAGCGAAACAGCCGCTGTACTGCACACCATCACTGGCTGCATTTCTGCAGATTTAGGGCGGCTTATGTAGAGAAAAAAGGCTGTATATAAACGCAGACGCCTGCACACGGACACGTACAGGCACATGGCACAGGGGAGAATGACAACCCTGTGATGAACTGTGCGGTCAGGTAGAATTCAGGTTGATAATTTTTGTGTTCAGAATAATCTTCAAGAGAGTTGAAGTCCCATTCATAGCTCGTTTTATGGAATGATACACTAATTTGTTCTCACTTCTCCCACTCACTATTAAAGAGCTAACTGGTATAATTCCATGGGTAAAGGAAAGATGCGTTTTGTGGTACATTGCAAAATATTTGTGTTGAATTCAGTTTAAACAGAATTTTCTGTGAAGCTGCCTGACTATTTCATATATTAGAAAGACTCCAGGCAAGTACAAAGGTGATTCACTCAGAAAAAGGCAATTTATCCCGTGATTTTTCACATGGAGTTAAAAAAAAAAAAAAAAAATATTCCGAGTATAATGGAATATTCAGTGCAATGCCAGCACTGTCAACCTTTGCTGCTCCACTGCTCGAATTTTCCCACACCGTATTTACAATTTCCTCCCTCTGTGCTCAGGGAACATCTTCATGAATACCTACAAAGCCATGTCACCACTTCTCTCAAATTCTTCTTTCGCTCTGCACAGCAATGGCTTGTTAGAAATACATCTGAGGCGCTTATGCAGCCAGTCACGTGTGCCTGTAGAGAGGGTAGTCTCTTCTTTATGTAACTGACTCATGTCGCGTAGAATTATCTCACCTGCATGCTTCTCCGCCCCCTCCCTTTGCCAGCCTCACTTCTAATCTCTCATTTTACACTCAAATGATAAGCCCCTTTGGGGAAACACCATCTGGCAAGATTTAGGTCTGCCGGACGCACAGCGCTGAAGGACCCAGACCTCAAAGCTTTGTGCGCAACTAAATAATAATATCAGTAACAGCAAACTCTTGTGCACTCTGGCTCCTCAAGGCTGATGCTCTCGCCGGTTTAGGCTTCTGAAGAGTGCTAATATGGGCTGACACAACAAATTAACAACAAGGGAAGTTCACAGAAGGGCAATCCAGCCAAAGCCTGCCAAGGATATTAGCATTCATTTTTGCAACCTTGTCTCCAGTTTGTGCAAAGTTGATGGTTGGAGGTTACACTTTCATTAAAAATTGACAACATTTTAAATGCTAATCAAAATCACTTGTCCTTTCTACCTCTATTTATCTTGGGGTGGGGGGGAAAGGGAATTTCAAAAAAAAAAAAAAAAAGGGGGGGGGGGAGAGAAAAACAAAACATGAAAGAAACGTGGCTTTGAACTGCTACAAATAGCCTCTCACATCTCTCCCTCCCTCCTTCTGTGCGGGACAGATAAGAGCTATGCAGATTGAGTGTCAGGACCTCAGCGGCACGAGGGAGAGCTCAGTTTCTGGAGTTCAGGATGCTCTTTGCAAGAAGAGAAGGCAAAAGGCTGTGAGTCTGGGAGGCAGTGAGCGCAGAGGAGGAGGAGGCCGTGGAGCCGTCTTTCCGCTGGCAATATTGCTTTGAGATGGTGTGTCGTTTCACAGGGAAAAAGTAGGAAAGGACGGGGGAAAATAACAGGCCAGAAAACTGGCAAAATAAATCTAAAAGTAGTGTGTATTTATAGAACGTGAAATATCGATCGGAACTAATCCTCAGGCACGGGTAATATCTAAGTGGAGTCTTAAGGTGGTATCTAACTGGCAAATATTAACACATTTCTGTTGCTGTTAGAAACGTGGTAAGAGAAGACAAAAAGATTCCTCTCAAGGAAAAAAAAAAAGGGCTTTTGTAATATTATTTTATATTATTTTATCATATAGTTTTTAACACATTACTTTCCAAGAATACTTATTAACTTTTATTTTCAGAAAGTAAATAGAAAGAAGAATAAAATATTTATTTATGTTCAGTCAACCTTTCAAAAACTTGCTCACACAAAAATACAAACTTTCAAAAAAAAAGTCTCCAAATAAGAAAACAAAATAAATTAAGAAATAAAAAGAAATACCTCTTTTCTGAACAGTTATACTCAGGATGCTCTGGAGCATTTGTGTAACAGTGTACAGGGGAACTGGAAGATGTGCCTGTTCCAGTTAATACAGCAACCATTGTACAATCAAGGTGTAATCTCACATGTACCCTCAGAGATAAGAGCAAATTGTTGCTAGATAACAAAAATAAAAATATAGCTGAATGCATACAAATGACTACCTGTTTCTACAAATCTGTTTCCTTTTATTTTCTAACTAAATAAAAATCCTAATTTTTTTATCTATCTGAAACTACACTTTTACCTTTTAATTTCGTTCCAAAATGTTTTTTGGCATCTAAAATGAACTGTTTATCTGCATAACTTGATGCCACAAGCCTGAAAAAAAAAAAAAAACAAACAATTTCAACTGCTAATTTTCTGCAAAACAGTATTGTTCATTTAACTTCAAAGAAAATGTGTCAGTTTGTATCACATCAGAACCCAGTCTTGCAGTTTGACTGTACTCCTTACTCAAGAACTCAACATACGGATGTAAATATTTAAATAATAGCAACCTAAGACAAATAGAAGCAATCTGAACATATTAGATGCTTTAATATTTTTTTCCTACTTTCAGAACATCTTTTATCTTCCCTTCCCTTCCCTTCCCTTCCCTTCCCTTCCCTTCCCTTCCCTTCCCTTCCCTTCCCAAAACTTCCCTTCCCAAAACTTCCCTTCCCTTCCCAAAACTTCCCTTCCCAAAACTTCCCTTCCCTTCCCTTCCCAAAACTTCCCTTCCCAAAACTTCCCTTCCCAAAACTTCCCTTCCCTTCCCTTCCCAAAACTTCCCTTCCCTTCCCAAAACTTCCCAAAACTTCCCTTCCCTTCCCTTCCCAAAACTTCCCTTCCCTTCCCTTCCCTGAAGCTTCCCTGAAGCTTCCCTTAAACTTCCCTGAAACTTCCCTGGAACTTCCCTGAAACTTCCCTTCCCTCAAACTTCCCTCAAACTTCCCTCAAACTTCCCTCAAACTTCCTATTTGCTATTTCCCCTTTCCCATTTCCCTCTCCCTCTCCCTCTCCTTTCCCTTTCATTTCTTTTCTTATGTGCATCAGAAAAAAATCCCAAACCAGCCGTACCAAAAACTCCCAATCAACCATCCAATGAATTACCTGTGTCACCCCCTGGAAACTTCACCAAATTTTTGTACAAACAGCCTTTTATAAACTCGATTTCTACTCTTGCCTTGGATCAAATATTCTTTATATCTGGTGCTGAAATGCTGTAAGATGTTCCTGGATGCTTCTAAACGCTGTATTTCATACACCAGAAGTGGCAGTTTTTCAACGGAATATTTACAAAGTGTTTCAAGATTTCTGTAGGATGCTGTATGAAATAAAAAATGTTATTATTCTGAAATCATAGTCAGCCATGGATTTAGGATCCTGAAGCAGGGACTGAAATAAATATATCCTTTAGAGGGGGAAAGAGGAGAGAGAAAAAAAGGATTAAATTAATAATATTTCAAGGATTTTTTTTTTATTTTAAATTAAAATGCATGATTTAGACCATATTTCAATTATCAGCTCAACATTTCTCTTTAAGCAAATGACTAGAGTTAACGAGAGAGCTACTACATATTGAATACATTGATTTTCTGCTTGGTGTAAACTCTAAATAGCCGATTAGAAAGCTGTGAATCAGAAGGACTCAGTGTACCTAATATACCCAGCAATAAATTACAAGCTGAAAGCCGTACAAATCTTTGAAGGAGAAATGTATTCCAAGCACACGACTATGAAACTTAAATGCATAAATGTTAATGGCAAACCAGCCCTATCTACCAATTTAAGAAATAGTGCGTATTTTGATATGCATATCAAGCTAATGCAGAAAACTACTGAGCTTAAAGTTATAAAGATGCCTCAGATTTACTTAAAGGAAAAAATGTTACTGTGAAACGAATACTTAATTGAGCAACTTCCACTGGGGAGGTTCACCGCGTGCTGTCTTTTTTGTCCTTCCCCATCATCATCACTAGGGCTCACCTGGTGTCCTGCTCGTGCCAAACAGAACGTTCTGATTTTGAACACCACCTAACTGGGCCAAAGTCATCCCTGCAGTAATTTTGCCAGAGCTGAGCATGAAGGTTTGATTCCAGATTTGTATGAACGGATGAGCTAGATGAACTGTACTGAACAAAAGGGGAATAGCTGTCCTTTCTTTAAAGACGGGATGCTACTTGACGGATCGAGATAAACTGGTGGCATGAAGCGTTATGCCCAAGTCTCTTTGAGCTACCTGTCTGTTTGTCACATCCTTATTATTCTTTGAACTATCTAGACGTCCATCTATTTTAATTAGTTGTCTCTCTGTACCTCTTGGTCCTTCCTAATAGCTGTGTCTGTCTATTTGCTACATCTGGTTGCATTCCATCCGTCCGATGGTTGCGAAGGTGGCATTCATCTGTCATACACTACTTCTGCTGTACTTCTGCTGTGTCAGTCAAAGTCAACTTCAGCTTTCTTTTTCATGTCTAAATGGATGTCTGTTGATAATTTTTTAATTCCCTGGGACAGGATCCATTTTTTCACTTCATGTACCTGCATTACTTATCACTTATTCCAGTCCGTAATCCTGATATGGAGATCTTCTTTCACTACAGCAACTGTAGTGCGTTAGTAGAAGTTTTCATCTTAGGGGCAGACTTCATCTGTCAAAACACATGGGTTGTTCTGTGTTCTCCCTGCTTTCCTTCTGCTGTATAAACATTATGGAGAAAGAGCTAGAGCTAGGGAAATATTTTATTTTAGTATTCCACTAATTTCCAAACTTATTAATTTAATATCAAATAAATAATAATATTTTGAAAAAGCTGTATTATCTTAAGCTATTAAAATACACTTCAAAAGAGTAGGATTCCTCTTCCTCAGCTTTAAACCTGCCATAGTTTTTTTTTTGTCTAAGATTCTATGAGTTGCCCTTGTTGAAAAGAGAAGTCACTTCCAGAAGGTGATCTATACGTTATCTTGGTCACTCAGATTCTGATGAGAAGAGCTCCGTTCTGAGAGTATTTTTCTTTTTTCACTGCCTATAGAGAGAAGCCAGTGAACTGTCTTAGGGCATGTGACTGCTTTCTAGACAAGTAACATAAGGCAGAGTAAGTCCGTGTCTATTGTCACAAGGCTATATAAAAATGAAAGTACCTAATGTTTCACATAAGTGTCTGGTTTTAGCCGTAGAAGTTCAAAAGCTCAAACTCTCAACATGGGTCCTAATAGAACAAAATTGCAACTTCTTTGTTCCTCCTTTTCTTCCCACTGTGAATGAATCTGAACATCCTGGAAAATACAGCAGAAGCCTACGCTTAGCTGTTTTGGGAAGCTTATATTTTATGGTTTCTTTTCATATATCTGAATTAATGTAAACTTACAGTTGTTTGTCAGGGATGGAAAAGTAACTAATATATATTTGAACAACGATTGCATTTCCTACCTTTGGAATGCTCAGTGGCCTACTGTGTATGACTAAGCTATCACTCCCTTTCAGGAGGACTTAAAAAAAAAATAAAAAGAATTAAAAAAACCAACACTGAAAAATAACAACCCAGAAAACCCAACCAGCGTGGAGGCTTTTGTTTGCATTCTCAGTTTGATTTTGTTGGGGAAAAAAAATCTGTCAAAATTTACAACGCTGTTTTGGTTAGTTCTTAGTATTTCTTTGACTGAAAGAGGGTATCGGGAGGCGAGGATCACAAAAGTATGGCAGAAATATTCGGCTAAAATGCCAAAGGCCCTTCGCTCACCACTGCCTGGTAGGAGCCATTAAACTCAACCATTCATAATCAAGACGTTGAGAAAAACTGGAAACTGGAGAGCCCCGAAACTTCTTGTGGCTCAGGCAAATGTTCCTGCTGGCAAGATTTACTTTATTTTCCCAGTCTTGATCTGTATTTTCCCTTAGTTTATGGGATGAACGATTCTGAAAGAGTCAGACTGAATCTACCTTACACGTAACACATGTCAGGGTTTGGATCCTCTCAAAAAGAAATGACCTAATCAAGATGTTTTCACCTATTTTGTTTTTTTCCTAGTGCAGCTTTAAAACAACAATAAGGTCAGGAAACAACGAGGTTAATTTGTACTCAGGTTGTAAGAGATTTGCACAGCTTATGAGAGAAGGAGATGGTGGCCGACTTCTGGGGGAGAGAAATGCTGAAAATATCCTAAATTTTATTAGCCGAACCTCCCCTGTGTGCCAAAGCTAGAGAAAAGCAGGAGAAAAGAAGCAGGAGCCTACAGCTGGCCCTGGGAAATCTCTGACGCCTCTGAAGCTGGAAGTTCCGGATACAGACAGAGAAGTCAGGGCATAGCTGAAGGAAAGCATATTCCAGCTGCAAGGAGCAGGCCCTCACGCGTTCGTTACGTGCAGAAAAAAAGGAAAGGACACAGAAAGAAAAAGTAAAAAAAAATTAAGATGAATGAAAAAAAAAAGTGAGAAAACACAGAAGAAAAAAAAATTAAGGGAAAAAAAGAAGCTGAAAGAAGGGGAAGAATCAGGGAAGGGAAGTTTCAGGAA
>VZTE01003046.1:0-58018 GCA_013397775.1 Eulacestoma nigropectus
CTGTTAGGGAATTAATGTAGTTATTTAGTGCAGTATACTCCTAATGTCTTTCTAAGTATTTAGTTCCCCTGAACATCAGAACTCAACTGATAATTGTATTTAGCTTTACCATATGAAAATATGTAGTCTACAGCTTCAAGATGTCCTTTAGGATTGTTAGTGGAAAAGTATTTCCCAGTTACCCTTAGTTTAGGCAATTGAGCTACCCTGGTTATAGTTGCTCTTCAGTAATACCTACATATATATGTGTGAAGAAATAATAAAAGGAGAAAAGTTTCTCAAATTGCCTGAAATGTGTCCTTCTTTATAGTTAACCCAATGGTTCTTAAGAGAATGTCCATCCAGTGCAGCTACCTGAAAAAACGACAAAGTGACTCAAACGGTGATTGTCCAGCAGTCACATCTCAGTATTGCAGTGCCTCAACACTTTAGAGCAGGGCTATTAATTCTGCCTCATGAACTCAACTAGGAATCATGATGGTTGAAACAGCTAAAATATTAATTAAACCTCCCAGTGCTGTTTAAAAGTTCCCCCTCCCCATTCAGAGCATGGGAAAGAAAGCTGCTGTGGCACATCAGAGAAGGAAGCCCTCTGTGGGGACAGGAACAAGCAGCTCCGTATGGGGAGAGCAGGCGGGAACCTCCCAAAGGAGGATCGCTGCCAACAGCAGAACTCGCTGTTCCACTGAGAGGGAACTGTGCTCGCTGAGGTCCCTGCCTTTTGCCTCCTTTGCTGGGCAGGCACTGCTCCCACCACAGCCCCTTTGGCCCTGCTTGTGGAAGGAGGAGAACGCCCTCCCTGCTCCCTTCCCCCCAAACACACACACCCACTTTGTTCCCCTCTCCTCTGTCCCCAGGTGCAGAGACCTGCCCTTTCTCTTGCCCCAGCTCCAGTGCTCATCAGCCCCTTCCACAAGGACGTGCTCTCAGTGGGTAGGACTTGATCTCTGTGGGTCATTGAGCCTTAGGGCCTGACAGCACAGCTTGTGTGGCCTCTGGAGCAATGCTTGGAGTCCGGGAGAAGCACAGCCCCCATGGCTTCTTGCTGCACAATCCACCCAGGGCTAGATTTGCCAGGGCTGAAATTCTTGCAGGTGGTTAAACTGCGGGTGTGGCTGTGAGTTTTGATGCAAGTGCAAGTGTGCTGTGTGTGTGAGGAGCATGCTGGGGGAGGGGAAGGGCGGAACCTGCAGCTCTTCAGTGTGGCCCCTGAAACACTGTTGTGTAGCTCAAGTGCTGGTTTTAACTGGGGGGTGGTATGCAACCACACTAGGATGGAAATTGAAAGCAGTGTTCAGTAAGAGCAAGCAGAGGCAAATATCTGGATGTGTTTCTGTCGCTGAGCTGTTCTTTCAGGCCTTGACAACAGGGGCAGCACTGATGAAGTAACTGAGCAAGTCCATGTGGTTGGTATTAACTCTCCTTTGCACTGTCAATTCACCTTCTTTGGGAATACCTCACCCTGTTCTGTGTCTCTCCTAGGCTTGTTAATATTGATATTAGTGTGTTTTTCAGGCCCATGCCATCTGACCCTGGTATTACACCAGAGCTGTTCTTGCCACTGCAGTTCAAGGTCTCTCAGTTTTTACATGAAAGTGTTGTCTCTTTTGTTATGGACATTGCACTCCTTAGGAAGCTGACAAATACATTTGAACATAGTGGGAAAATGTTAAAGTGGAAGCACTGTGAAGATGTGTGACCAATTTAACAGCATCTTTCCTGTGGAACAGCTTTAGGCTGAATGGAGCAAGTCCTGGTGTCAGATGTGCATTTGTAGAAAGCAGGTTTGAATAAAATTAATCACAGAGAACTGTCAGTGCTTATCAGTAGTGTCAGAAGAGTTCTTGAGTCAGATTGGGGTTTCTGTAGCCAACTTGGATTTACTGAAGAAAATCTCTTACTGGTTTAAATCCTGAACACTGAAATCCACAAGAAAACTCACAATTTCTCCAAGTGTGAAGCCAAGTCACTTTCTCTTTCTTCCTGCTTCCTTCATCAGCGAAGCACAAAGTGAGTTAGAATTTAAAACTATGTTGTTTTCTGTACAGATGCTACCACAGGGAGGATGAGCAGAAGTAGCAGGAAAATCTCCTGCTGTCTTCAGGTTTATTATGGAAATATGAAATCTCATAGAATCTTGTTTGTATAAAAAGATTATTTTTCAGGTTCACAATTACCACTCCCTAATTTGAAATAAAACTGAATATGGTCCCACTCTTAAGAATTATACCACACCTGCAATTCCACTTACTCGATGAGAGGGTGGGAGGACTCAGCCTTGGAAGGAAAAGAGGGCAACACAGGTTATGAAGCTGAATTCTATTGAAAATATTCCTGATTATAAGGTCACATCCAGCCCTTTGTGAATCTAAGCTGAAAAGTTTTTGATGCACCAAATCTCAGGTTTTAATTGCTTATGAAAATCTGAATCAGAACTATAACTTGTATCACCTAAACCATCATTTCCAAGAACCGGTGTGACAAAACAGTAAGTTCACATGAAAGCAGAGGAGTTTTATCTTTTTATCCATCACTAACTTTTTCATCCATCACTGGGATCTCTGTTAAAGAGTGATGGTAATAAGCTCTTCCTAAGGGATCAGTAAAAATATACAATGAACTTTGCTACTAGCCTAGTACAACAAATATTCTGTATTTTAACTTTGCAGGGAAGCTCCATGAAAGGTTGATTCTTTTTTAGTTATTCCCACCCTGTCACTCCACCCTTCCTGACCCACCCCCAAAAATATCTTGCAATCATCTTGCATAATGCCAGCAAAAAAACTACATGTGTTATTCCTGACTGCTAATTCTTCTCAAGTAATTTTGGAGTGATCAGATTCAGGAGGCTTTTGGAACCAGTCTTCACCTTAATCAATTTTAACAAGGCTATTACCAGAATCTTACAAACAGGGTAATAATGGGACAAATAGAGACGTTGGAACAACTAGGAGGTTTGACTAGTGTTCTTAACCATTTTTCAGACAATATAAATGTGCTGAAGGACACATCTCATGACTTGTACCTCTCTTAAAAACAATGAGCCTCTGAACAAAGAATTTTGCATCTTTAAGCTTACAGGACCAAGATCTAATTGCATTCTTGCAGATTGCACCAAGAATCTGGAGAAGGAAGCTCATTTCATGGCTCGTGGCATTGTGTCAGTGAAGAGAAAGTCATTTTTAGCTGGGGCATAACAAAGACAAGAGCCAGCTGGTGATATATTTTCCATTGGTTTGAGTGGAATGTCACATGGTCTGAAATTCTGAAGACCTAATAATAAACTAAAAAAAAAAAAAAGTAATTCAATAACAGAATTCATAGTGCCAAAAGTCACAGTAAGGCCACAGTATATTTAGGGGTTTTTTTACATGTATTTTCAGGCTAAACTTCAGGAGGGTGTTAATTTCTCAGTAATGAAATCACCCAGCAGAGCCAAGAGTAACAGATCTGTTACCATCTCTACCAAAGCTGTTCCTCTGGTCTTCTAACTTTGGCTCCTTAGCCTCTATGTATTACCTTTTCTTCATATTCTTTTTAATAATTGGACAAAACTGTAAAGTGGCCTGAAAAATATTTCTGGTTGTACAGGGGTTTTCAGAAAAAAAATGTTTCCTCTTCTCCAGGAGAAGAAAATCCAGACTGGATCAGAAAGAGTCAATGGTTAATTCAGGTTCCTAATCCACAAACAATATAGATAAAGCATTCAGTGAGTTGTAGTGATAATTGTACTCTCTGGACACTTAGTTGTCCCTGATGAAAGAAACCCCAGGAATTAAATACACATTAATATAAAATTCTATGTTTTATAAATTGAAAAAAAAAAAAAATAGATTTATGGCACTACTTATTCACATGAGGGAGAGGTGAACTTTATCAGATGTAGAGATATCCAGCTCATTAGTACAAATATCCAGAAAAACATTTATCATCCTTTACAAAAACACATTGTAAAAATCAGTGTGAAAAGCACTGCCACATTCTAATTCTCAAGCCCTACTTAATAGCATCTGAGCAAGTAAGAAGCCTTTGAATTATTTCTTTGTCCTGTCTGCTTTTGTATACATTCCATGTGATACTAAAGTCAACAAATTTTACTTACTTTCATCAGCAGAGAGAAAAATTAAAGATTCATAACTTCAGTTCTAAAGGTTTGTTCTTAGCTAGGAAGAATCAAGGAAACAAAAGAAGAGAAAAGGTCTGAAAAAGAAAACCTGCAGTAGAGCTTTTCCATTTGGATTCCTGCAAAGCCTTTTTCTTTCCAGGAGATCATCCAGGATGTCTATGAATCTTTATTTATATAATATGAATCTATCTCTATATTTTTTTTCTTTGGTCACAAGGGACTTGGATCAGAAGGACAGATGACCTCAAACCTGATCATAAGTGTATCCCACTTGCCTGATAATTTACCAGTAGAATATTTTCCTGGTCCTAAGACTACTTGCTCAGGCATATCTTGTGTTCACAAGACCTTATACTCTGCAACTATCTTGCTGTGCAGATAGAGGGAAAACTTTCCATCTATCTGTAATTGTGGGAGAGCTCTCTGGCTGTCTTAGTCTTCTGGACTTCTTATCCAGATGCAGGGAAATCTTTCTTTCCCATGCCACCGGTGCTTACTTCCTTCAGCACTATGAGAGTCTTCCTGAGTCAGGGTAGCAGCTAAATCTCCAATGTCAGACTCTTTGGTGAAATTTTTAGGAATTTTGTTTTTCAGAAGAAGCTTCAAATTTTCTGGGTTTTGTTCAGATTTAGAATAAAACTTCTCCTGAAGTACTGGATTTTCCCACAGAACAGACTTTTCAATTTTGGGTATTTTTAAGTATAAAAATACATCTGTATTAGTATTCTGATCTCATCTGCAAAGGAGGCTATACCCACTTAATATTTAGTTAAATCTTCTTTTAAAGTTATAAAAATCAAATAACCAGTTTTCTGCTGTACTGCAAACGTAGCTATATTTCTATCAAGTAGGAAAACTGATGACTGTTCATACCATAACAAAAGGTTGCATAACATAAAGCTTGGAAACTATGGCTTCAACTTCCTTTAAAATGGTTTACTTTTGTGTGTGTTTTATCCTCTAAGGCAAGATATTTATTACTCTTTCAGAAGTGGGAGATTAGGTCACCAGTAGAGAAGTAATCATAGTGTTTGCTGTGTTATTAAAATGTAGATCACTAATGACATTATCTCATCAGCGGTGTGACATACCATCAGTTATTCTGTCATCATGGATTTGCAACTGCATCACCAGGAGTAGGCTGAACCTAACCTATAACTCGACAGCAACTTCCAAACATTTCAACTAAATTTTCATTGCTATTCAAGGTAAGAACACATGGTCTTCTGTTATGTGCCAGTTGAAAAGTACTCCATGATTTGAATTACTTTTTTGAGCCAATGATGATTTTGTAATGGACAAGTACAGACCAGCATACCAGAATTGGTTCCATTTGTCAGCTGAGTTATGATTCTATCACCCTATATATTAGTCCTTTCAGCATTTCTGGAATTTCATGTCAAAATTAGCCTGCTTTTGGATTCAGCAGTTTTTCAAACCAATGTAAAGGCAAATTCATGTGAAAGAAAATAGCAAGTCAGGTTAAGATCAGGGAATTTATTTGGCAGCCTTGCTGAACCTCTCTAAGGCATTTGATTGCAAGGAGCATACTTAATCTTTTATGGTACATTTTATCTACAGCCTAAAGGAATATTTAGCTTTATCTCTTGATGTGCCTTCTTTAGGCAGTAAATACACAAAGGGTGCTGTTTTAAGTTAACATTTATCTCATGATATTTATTGCTACCCATACTTATCTACTCATTTTCAGCAAAGTTCCCCCTCCAGATAAGGTACATTTTTAAACAAAGTATCTACTATTTGTACTATTTTCTCCAATCATACAATTCAATTTAAAAGTTATAGAAATTATATCTGAGATGAATTATTTCACACACATACAAAAGAAAATGAATGAAAAAGTAAGAATAGGAAGATAATTTATATTAGCCTGTGTTTAACTAATTAATTTGTTTAATTCTAATCCTTGAGTTTACAACTAACCTAAATCTCCAAGAGAAACCAAATGAATCTTTATTGTACATTTCAATGTTGAGCCAAATCATTTTTTAGTTAAAACTAAAATAACTGCAGTTTCTAATAAACAAGGGCACAGTCTACCCTCATCACCATCATCTAAAATTTTAATTTCATTAAGTTCGGTGAGGTTTTTCTATGAAGTAGACATCTGTGAGCTAAATTTTCATACAGCTGAGTAAGGGGGACATTTGGAAGTCCATTCCTTCCCCATGGTGCAGCTGCTGCACAATGCCAGTCAGAGCTTATGACTTCACAATCGTTGCATGCAACCACAGCAGAGCATCACTTGTGGGGTAGAAAAATGGGATAAACATGACACATGGCTCCAGTACTGACTGTTTTTGGAAGTGAATTGTGGACTCATACTCAGCACATCTTTCTAAATTTGCTTAAAAACATTCCATATGACTCAGTCTTCCATTTGAATATTAATCCCAATTTTCAACAATTTCATCTCCTGAACATGGCAATAAATATCAATTACCAAATGCGATCTTGAATATTTGCAATGTAGGCTGTATAAAATGAAACAGCTGGTTTAACTTTAAAGATAAGCCAGTAATCTCTTGCATCCAAAATAACAACAGTCTCCCAGTGGTGTTTGGCACATCTGATAAAAAAAAGAGTCAAGCAGTAGGTCCAGGAGCTGGAATGTGTAAGCAATCTTCATCCCATCTGTGGATGCATGCCATAGATGGGTTGGCCAAAGTTACAGATGTGATTGACTTGCTACCTAAATTGCTCTCCTTCAGAAGCTGATGATTATGGGATGTAGAGCTGCATGTTGAGAAAGTCCAGGTTGGCTAATGGCGATTTCCTGCTGTGCCTTTGACACCGCTTGACTCTAAATCAACAAAAGGTTCCTTCTCTATAGCAAATGTCTAAATTTTCATTTGACAATGCTAATTGAATACTTCCTTCTCAAAATTTGAACACTGACATAGAAGATGTAATTGTGTGTTGACTTCCAATAGTGAAGAGTTAATTAACATGCAACAGTTCAGGGCAGAATCAAGTTTCATGTGCACAAAAGCCAAAACAACCTTTTTCAACATCCTATTCATTTAACATTAATTTCAGAAAATAATGAGAGGCCATGCAATAGACCAAGGTGTTATTGTCTTTCAGGTCAGGTTTGTTTGCTGAGAAAGGAAGGTTTAATTTGACTTGATCAGCTAAAACATTGTCAGCTGTGTTTATTACTAAATGATGCAAACATCTAGACAATGAACTCATAGATACTCTGACTAGACTGTTTCCACAGTACTGGTAGGAAATAAGAAACCCTTCATTAGAAAGGATCACAGGATTTAAAGAGAAAGAAAAAATAATCAAGCCAGGAAGGTATCTGGTGGCAGAAAACACAACATATTTCTTCTATGTGCAAATTAGTTCAGTGATTAAACAACACTGCCATTCGTGTATTCCTTGTGTTTAACTATATACTAAACCTGCTACACCCTTGAAAAGCCACAGCTTTGCCTGGACAGGGAGTTCTTTTTGTGCCAGACCATGTGGTGGTTTTATACTGCAAACAAATGAGAACTGGCGAGATCAACAGCTCATTTTGGGCTATGATCTAAGACAGTATGAACGGTGTTCTCCAGAAATGCATTGCTGACGTTCCTTTCCATTGCACTGTGTATTAAAGTCTTTTAACAAGTAGCTGTGATTACAATCAGTGGAAAAGAAGTGCTCATCAAGCTAGAAGGCAGAATTGAAAGGATAACCCTTTCCTCCTACTCACGACAATTCATATTTCAAGTAACAGTTTGAGTACAGCAGAACTCCCTCCTTAAGGCAATTAAAGCTCTCAAGTATTGGCCATATTAGAGTCCAGGTTCCAGTGAGGATACATTTCTGTAAATCCTTCTTGTTAACTAAAGGGTTTCAGGGTTTGTGCATAGTTTTTGTCATGCTGGAAACATAATTTATATTCATAATATCTTTGTGTTTGTAATCTACACATGTGAGTTTCTTTTTTCCTCTCTATTTGTCCTTCCCCCCACCCCCTACCTTTCCCCCTTATTACAGTTAAATAATGTTACTTAAGAAGGGAAATAAGCCAAACCAAACATACAAACAAATCTCTTCTAGATCTCCAACAGCAGAATAAGAATGCCAATAACTCCATTCAGTATTCTTCCTCTGGTTCCTTTAGATTTACATAGATCAGGGCATGTTACTACAAAAAAAGTGCCACCAAAGTCAGATTGTTTCTCAGTCACATTAGATGAAATTAGCTGTGTGAGTTTCAAAAATCAATCACTGTATAGTATGTTCTGGTCACTTAAAAAGCATGGCCAAATTAAAAAAAAAAAATAGTTACTAAAATCATAATCCTTTTGCATTAATTAGTTTTGATATCCCTAGAGCAAGTGGCTCCCTATAATTCAATGGTCAGGGTAATGTGAAACATACTTTACAGTGAAAATCCTCTCTGTCATACTGAGGAGTACTGAACTGAGGAAACTCTGTAATCTAATAGTTTGGATATCCAGATCCTGATTTCTTGCCATTTGAGCACTCCAGTATATTGAAAAGTAGACCAGGTTTCACAGGAGATATCAACATTAAGGAATCATAGTCTGAAGAGTTTATGGAAGAAAATTCTCAAACTGGAGTTGGTAGTAAAAAATAATGTTCTAAATCTCTTGCTCTGTTTCAAAGATTTAATATTTGATTCAGGATGTTTCAAGTCCTACATAACTCTGGCTTATACATCAAAGAACATGTTGTAACATCACCTCTCCTCAGTCTGGAATTAGCCTTTTTCATATACTTTTAATACCCAGAGGGAAAAGTATAGGGGGACGAAAAGCTTTAAAAAATTACTATCGAGTCACTCTCTAAACCTTTTTGTTCAGACACTGGAATTAAAAAATAAATTGGAACCTGACAGTGACTGACACACTAATAGTGAAAAAATGTTTTGATCCCCAGGAGACATTGTAAGCAAGGTATGGACAAACACAGTATCTACACCTTCAGAAAAAAACTGAAAAGCTAAAGCCTACAATAATTGAAGCAAGAGATAGCACAGGTGTGTGGCTGATTAACAGCAGAACAACAAAAGTTTGAAGAGAGAGAAGTTTGACAATACTGGACAAGAAGATGATAAAAATTACTGGAAGACTGGAGGCGTGGGACACGAGGAGAAGACAAACTCAGATTACGTCAAGAATGTGAACATGGAGAAGTGAAGCTTCCAACAGCTGTGGAGAAAAGCAAGCAGAAGAGACACCAGGACGAATTAGTATTTCTGTCTCCTTAGAAACATTGAAGTTCAAACTGGCATTAGAACTTCAAAAGGGAGATATTAGAAAAATAACTCCATACTGACTATCTGATCTGGAATTGCTGAGGTAAAAGGGTAAGTATGAGTGATCCATTTTAAGAGAGTCATTCATATCCTGAGGTCATTAAAGAGAAAGGTAAGCAAAGCAAGACAAAAAGGAATGGACTGCATAAGATTTTGAGGCAGTGGAAGGAGAAGGCAAAGCTGGGTAAATAATGATCAGATTAGACAGAAAGAAAAAATACAGGTAAAAATAGGGCAAGAAGAAGGCTGTTGTGAGGCTGTGTCAGAGACTCCAATAAGGCAGAGAATAGTTTATTTATAAAGCATGAGAAATAAATATGCAGAGTAATGCTTAGGAAGTTTAGGCAAAGCAAGGAGAATGAAATCTATCCAGGAATAAATCAGCAGCTGAAAAAGAGAAAATGTGATTGCTCAGGTCGGATTCACAAAGTTTTGGGGCTGGGTGATTAAATGTCCTTTCAGGCTTGACTTGCTGGGTTAGGTTTTGGAGATGTAACTACAACAGCAGGGATACTTTGACTGGAAGACATGAGTGCAAAGGTAACATATTCAATATACTTATTAAATGCAAAGCCAAAAGAATAAGGAAAGGGCCAGACTCAAGGTCACTTTGAATGTTGAAAATGTATATCTCATTAGGTCATTATAGTCCATGTCTGGTCCTTGATATCCCAAGCCAGGAAACAATGCTACCTTTTAACTTCTCCTATGCACAGAGAGATTTTTCCTTTAATTCATGCTCACGGGGGCAAAGTCAACAAAAATGCTCCTATGCTGTTCCCCACTACTGCTTTTGTCAGGCAATTACTGTGAAAGGAGTAGTATAATAGAAAGGACAAAACTACTACTGTGTCTCTGGCTTGAGCTGTAACTGCAGCTCCTGTAGCTGTTTAAAGCATTTCCTAGGCACTCATGCTGAGAGTTAGCCTTGGCTGTGCTGACAACTCTGGACATTTTCAATGCAGTGCAACAGTAGGAATCTTTCAAAGCCACAACGAGGACTTCTTTATTTAGTTGTGTTTATTCCTGCTACCATGTTTTGGATTAGTTTGGATGTCAGAGTGATTTCGTGCACTAAACCTGCAATATATTAAACAGTGAAGTGAGGTAACAGCTGTGTTGTATAGTTAACCAAAATTACATTTCTGTTGATGTTAATGTTTTTGGACAGCAAGCTTCCCTTTGAAGAATGGGAATATCCATGAAGCCTGCTTATTTCTTTCCTAATCACTGTCCCCTATTCATCCCTTCTCTCTCCATCCACTTCCTTAAAAAAAGGCTCCAAAAAGCTCTGGTCAGTGCCAAAGCCCTGAGGAACTTAATTTCAACCAGAATTTAAGCCTATACATCAACTCCTACACTAACACCAGCTCCTTATCAAGTAAATCATTAAACTTCAATTCCAATATGAAATTCCATATGGATTCTAAAGCAAACTCTCATTTTAGGGTTTTATACAGTAATATTTGACAGTGTTTTTCTCATTCACTTAGTAACAAGTGATCTAAAATTCCTAAGACTTGGAAATTTGGGCCAATTTCCATTCAGAAAATATTCAGCACTCACTTGAGCCCTTTCAATAGGTGAGACTTTGGTTTTCAAAGTTCTTTTCAAATAGAAGCTTCCCAGAATATACCCCTGGCCTCAGTGTGTAAGAGGAGCTATGTAATTATTACCAGCCGACTGACAGGGATCCTTCCGTTGCTTCCTTTGAACTCTCCTCTGCCAACAAACTACTTGAAAACTACTAGAAACCCGTAGTGAGCTGTGAGGTTTGCTATGGCAGTTGGCTGAGCCTGCTGAAGGTCTTTCAACCCCTTAAAAAAATCTGAATATTACTGCCTTGAGGAGGAGAACTGAGAGGGTGAGAGGCACAATCAAGGAGGCAAGAGCCAGCATGTGTTCGTGGAAGCCACTCTGAAAGAGCACCTTTTCCCAGGGAGCTGGGAAGGTCATAACTGTAGTCACTGGGATTCAGGAAGAGACTGTTTTAATAAAATCACTCACAGAATCATTTGGATTGGAAGGGATATTAAAGACCATATCATTCCAAACCCCCTGCCATAGGCAGGAACACCTTCCACGAGACCAGGGTGCTCAAAGCCCCATCCAACCTGGCTTTGAACACTTCCAGGGATGAGGCAGTCACTTTGGGCAATCTGTGCCAGTGTCTTAACACCCTCACAATGATGAGTTTCTGCATTATATTTATCTAAATCTACCCTCTTTCAGTTTCAAGTCATTACCCTTTGTCTATCACTACATGTCCTTGTAAAAAGTCCTTCTCCAGCTCTTATAGACCCTTTTGGCACTCAAGATGCTATAAGTTCCTTCCTTTCTCCAGGCTGAACAACCCCAATTCTCTCAGCCTGTCTTCACAGGAGAGGTGCTCCAGCCCTCAGAGCATCTTCGTGGCCTTCTTTGGACTCACTCCAGTAGTTCCATGCCCATCTTGTATTGGGGGCCTCAGAGCTGGACACAGTGTTCCAGGTGAGATCTCACAAGAACAGAATAGAGGGGGAGAATAACATCTTTTGATGCAGCCCAGGATATGGTTGGCTGATAATCACTAATCAGAGCCCTCGTACTCCTATCTTCCCCCGGGGAGCAAAAACAAGCTTTAGTTTCCCAAGCTGGGCAGAGAGGTCATGGCCTTCCTGATGCTCCCAGCACCTCCTTCTGCCCTGCCCAGCTGTCTGCTGGATACAGCAAATCTTTCCTTGGTGTGACGGCACCACCACACTGCAAACCAGGGTTCTAAGTGCTAAGGCAGTGCAATAAACAAACCATATTTTGGGGAACTTACTCATATATTCTACCATCCTCCAAGTTTCCTGAATATTTATTAATTTTTAAAAACAAACATCCAAGGAGTCGTCTGTCACACACTGCAGAGTGTTGGGAATCCTGCTCAGCTTCAGCCAGCAGATGCTCATTGCGACAGAGCAGGGACACTGCTGTTTGTTTTTAAATATTAGAGGAGACACTTTGCCTATCATCTCACCAGATAAACATTTGGCCTTGTTTTGTACTGAGAGAAGAGTTTCCTTGATGCAACAGCAGATTGTGTAGCCGTACTCAAAGGCCCAGGAGGTGATAATGATTTAAAGTATCTGCCATAAACAATCACTTAGCCACAGCCAGGGGCAAGGGAGAAGAAAACATCAACGAAGTGAGAAGTGTCAGATTCCATCCTGGCAGGGGGTGGGAAAGAGATAACATCATCTAGGCCACAGTGTCTGCCCATAAACACCCCCTTTGAATTGGTCAAGTAAGCACAGAGTTGTGCTGTCCACCTTTGGCATGGCTTCAATAAATCAGATCTACAGAAAGATGTTTGACAGGCTTTTAAAGTCCGTGGGGAGTGTTATACTGAGGGAGAAGCTGTTTTTCTCAAACTGTAAGATTTAGACTTTTCAAACAAGATAAACAAACAAATGAGATGTTTCACAGATCAGGATAAAAGTAATTTTTTTATCCAACTTTTAATACCAGTAAACAAATGCAAATTGGGAAAGTGGAAATGTTCTGAAAATATCAAAAGTGTATAATGTGATTACAATTCTAATTTTTCACCATCTGTTTTACTAGCTGAAATTCTAGTTCAGAAGTTTTTTATTCTAAAAGCCTTTTTTTTTTCAGTTACAGAATGTTATAAGAAAATTTTCTGAGAGACATTTCCTGAAATACACATTAAATTAAAAAAACCCTTAACAAACATTTTGCATTTGTGGGTTCTGCATCTATAAGAAAAGGCCAAAATTGTCCCTTAAAAGTCTTTGACTAGATTCACTGTCCCTCTGTGCAGAGAGCTGCCACAGTGATGCCCTGGCTCTGGCTGACTCCTCCAGTCCAGTCCAGGTAGGTGATACAAGGATTTTCAGGATGAATGAGGTCAGGTAGGCACGTACAATCATATAGCAGCTAATTCCATTTGGATGCCAGCATCAGAGCTAATAGCTGACCTCCTGGAATTAAGTCAGCCAGTCACATTTTTTGGAACAAGCTTAAATTAGCAAAGTGGCCAGCACAGTGTGTAAACTCGAAGCACAGACTATATCAGTGCTTTACTTCATATGATTGCAGAATTTTTAATCATGTATTAAATGTGTGATAAATAGATTTACTGTCTCATGAAGTCAGAGCCCTGATTCATTGAACCCAACAGCTTTTGCTGCCCCAGTTGGAGAAAGAATTAAATATGTTAATTATGACAACTGATTGTAGCTGTTTCAGTTATTTACAAGGGGGCTAATTAGGTTTGATGGGAAATATTCTGTAGAAATTGAATTTACTTTGTCAGGCAGATGAATGAGAATCAACAGATTTAATGCAGTTTTGACATTCTCCACTGAAGGCAGGAAAACGAAAACACTCACAAGTAAATTAATAGGCAGGATGTTTCTGTAGATATAATTGCTTTGATTATCAATGCAGAAGACTAGCATGAAAACAAAAAGAAATCGTCTCTTTCTGCAGGGATTCCTTTACACACAGGCTTCCCCGGGAGTCATTGCAGCTTATTCAATAATTGCATGGCTATAAATTTTCTGTCTGTCTCCTGCAAAGAATAATATGGCTGCAGGCCTATAGGAGGAAACCCAAAACTGCACCACACCTGCCCGGATTTACCTATGAGTAGCTGTAGATGGCTTAGATACTGACAAGTGAGTTCCTCTCCTTTACTGACAAGATTTATAGGCAAAGAGGTAGGCCTAGTGAAAGGCTTCATTGTCTGCAAGTTAAATGCAAAAGTGCTTAATTCTTAGACATCCTGATCCCCTGGAGTGGAAATCAGAAATGTCTTAGTACAGCAGAAAGCAGTTTTCCAATAGAAAATTTGGAGAGAATGAAGTACATTAAGAAACATTGTGTGGCAGGTGGGTCATTTACAACTACCTGATAGAAACTTCTTCTTCCAGAGAAGTCAGATACTTGACTGAAGGCTGCAAGCAGTCACCTTCTACTTCTTGCTGGTCCAAAGCTCAGGACCTTCTCTGAGAACAAGGGTCTGCCACGCCAGCTCAGGAAACTGAGCATGGCTGCAATTTTGCCTATCCAGCAAACCAATTAGCTTTGAACATGAAAGTGAAAGACGAATTTGAAAAAGCTGAAAGGAAGAGAATAATTCTCAGGAGAAAAGTCCTAAGGGTTCCACAACCCCAGTATGTGCTAAGGTGTCAAGAATGATTTCATGAGAGTTACGTGAAGAACAGTACCTGGTCCATTTCCTCCTGTATTTTTATGTTATCTAGCAGTACTGTCACTATCAGGGAGCCCTGTGGCTGGTGAGGTGTGCAGACACACCCTGGATACCTCATGTGGATGGCTCATGACTCAGAGATTCTCTGTTAATGTAAGAAGCCAACAGGAGGTGTTACTGTTATCAGGGCTAACACAACTGTCCAGGTCGATGGAATGAGTTTTGCCTGTGTGTTTAAACCCTCTTGGAGAAATAAGACTTTCAGCTGAGTCTTGCAGAGCTGCAAGATGATGTTCTGTATAGGGAAGAAGCACTGAGCTGTAGTGTTTGGGTGGTTTAGGGTGTGAATGGCCTGCATATGAGAATCTTTAGACTCTATGAACAACAAAAGGGGTTTTTAGGTACTTCAAGATTCCTGTGTTATTCTTCTTCTTAAGCATCTGGCTCTGGAGTGCCCAGCACAGGAACAACATTGACCTGTTGGAGCAAACCCAGAGGAAGCCACTAAGATGAGTAGAGGGGTGGAGCACCTCTCCTGTGAGGAAAAGCTAAAACAATGGGGATTGTTCAGCCTGGAAAAGAGAAGGTGACCTAACTGCAGCCTTCCATTCTAGTGGAATGTGTCCCTGCCCACAGCAGGAGGGTTGGATTAGATGATTTTTATGGTCCCTTCCGATCCAAGTCATTGAGTCTATGATTCTGTTATTCTCAGATCTAGCTTTGAAACTGTATGAGGGTTATGGAACAAAGCCCCCTAGTGCTTGGTATGCTTTGTGCCATTAGTATTGTTCTGAGGTCAACAAGAGCCTCGATCCCAATTATCCATTCCCATGACTGCATGAAGTGCTGGTAAACCTCACTCTCTTCACTCTCATGACCAGTGACAGGACCCGAGGGAATGGCCTGAAGCTGTATCAGGGGAGATTAAAGTTGGGTATCAGGTAAAGATTCTTTCACCCAGAGGGTGGTTGGGTACTGGAACAGGCTCCCCAGAGCAGTGGTCACAGCACCAAGCCTGATAGAGTTCAAGAAGTGTTCGGACAACATTCTCAGGCACAGGGTGGGATTCCTGGGGTGTCCCATGCAGGGCCAGGAGTTGGACTCAGTGATCCTGATGGGTCCCTTCCAACTCAACATATCCTGTAATTCTTTTATTTCCATTCCTGCAATACTTAAAAAAGCTGACACATCAGAGCAGCAGCTTAAGTCCCTCATCCTTAAAGTAGCAGTTATTGAGTGTCATGTACTTTAATAGCAAGCTTGTCTCTTTTCATGATCCTCTCTTCTCTCATCCTTTGTAAGGAATTTTGGCTAGACATGTTCCAGTTCTGCTGTCAGAAAAGTAATTGTCCAAAACTAATGGAGAAACTCATGCGAAGGCTGTCCAGTGAATTAAGTATCAAATATTGATGTGTTTTTCTTATCGGAAGAGAATACAGCTTGATTTTATAAAAACTGATAGCATATATTCTTCAGAAACCAGTTTGTTTGTCAGGTCACGCAGCAGTACAATCACCTCTCATCTTCTGATAAAGTCACAGATTCATCTCCTTTATCATCAGCTGTCTAAAGGTTAGGCATCTGGCCTTAGCTCATCATCTGGGCTCCCCCAGTAGTCTCTGATGAAAGACAGACTTCCTCCTCATCCTTCATATACATCTGTCCTTGGAGAAGATGAATTGTCCTTTGTAGGTGCCTGCCTCTTCATAAACTACAGAGTACTGGCGTGGCTGGCTTAAATTCAATGCCTAGCCCTTAGCTGGAATGGGGTGACATGTATCTCACCTCCACACAGAGGACATGATTTCCTACTTCTACTTCTGTTCTTTCAATCCTTTGAAAGCCATGTCAATAATTTTTATTTTTCTTTGAGTGCCCCTTGCATACACAGGGACAGACATTTGTCTTGAAGGAATGTTATTCACTTCAGCTGAAGAATCCTGATCCTAGCATATCAGCCTGGGCTCAGGAAACTCTACCTCTCCTTATGTGTGCCACCTTCAGGTTTGATGGGTTTCAGAGTCTCTGCAAATCTATTCTTTTCTGACACTGACAGAAAGTCTTCTTAATCCCATGCATAATGAAAAGGAGTAACAGCAAAACCCTCAATAAACCCTCAAAATAAAAGAAGATAGTTTTGGTACCAAAGTTTGAGATAATCCCATGAAAAAGGTCCTGCAGTATTCTGTCAGCTCTCCTACCTTTCCGTTCTCTTGGATAGAGGGAGTGTGGATATTCATGTATATCATTGTCCAGGAATCTGTCATTCAGATAAGCATGGAACTAGCCCCTCAGGGACAGTCTCAAGCAATCCCTCTTCCTGAGCTAAAGGGGGATTTGAGGAGGGTTTTTTAAAGTAAAAACTGCCTCAAGGGTCTTGAGAGCAGATGAAAAAATTCACAAACTTCCACATTTTCTTCCATTAACACTTGGACTTTTCTGCATGCATGGTAAGCAAGGTAAAGTTTAAAATATATAATCTCCTTCACAATCATAGATGACAAGATCAGCAGGTGTAAATGAATGCCATTTTTCTGTGAACCTACATAGTATTTCTTCAGTTGGCTGTTGTAGTCTGATGACCTGTTTAAATTAGGTGGTGGGTTGTTGGTTGTTTGGTTGGGTTTTTCTTTTCTTTTTCTGGCAGAGTGACAAGCATTGGTTCTTGTTGGCTTTTGTATTTAATTTTCAGATTTCAAAGCATTGAAAGGTCCTCTGCACTTTTAATGAGCCAGCCACATATTTATTTTAGATACTTAACTTCCGGCATCTGACTTTGCCTTGTTCAAAGATCAAAGTCTCTGAATTTGACAGCTCTAGTGCAATTCTTTTTTTTTTTTTACTGAAGGTTTTATGCTATTATACAATTTATGTGCACTATGTATCAAAGCTCTGTTGGTGACACAGGTGAAAACATGTTCTTATAGAGAAAATTGATCAGAGTAAAACTTTGGCTGCTGGGGGGGCAGGAAGTGATCCAGGACTCAGTTCTAGTTTCAGCCAAATGTGGTGGCTCCTGCTGCTCCTTCAACTCGATTCCTAGAGGGAAGGGGTGTTTCCTGCCTCCTCCTGATCTCACTCCCTGATCACCACAGTATGTGAGGTCATGCAGTTCTGGGGTTAGTCAGTCTTGCTCTGTACCTGTGTCCCTGTAGGTCCTGGAGCAGACTCATCCCTGAAAAAGCAGTATGGACTAGACATACAGGGCTTGCCTGATGAGAATGTCCCACAAGGTCACTTCAGACACGAGAAGCAGAAGATGATAGTAAATAGGAATGTCTCCAGAAGAAACAGAAAAGAGGAGATAAGCTAAGTTAGTTGCTGACTACCATTGCCTCTGAGGAAAGTTAGTTCCAGGAAGATCAGAGCATTGGAGAAAGCAGGAAAAGGGAAAGGCGAGTGGACAAAGTAACACACAAGAAAGGGATCATTATGGGGACACTTCATAAGAAAGAGCAGTAAAAACGGATAGCAAGCAGTTTTTCAGTTAAAACTCTCCCCCTGTTGGACACCAGAATTTTCAACAGAAATAAACCCCAAATGTCCATTTTCACATCAGTCCTGATTTAAGCATCAGCCTTTTCCTACTGCAGGATAAAACCTCTGCTCAATGTAAGCCACTAAGCAAGCTGTGGTTAAAGCACCCCACTGAACAGAAGTGGAGAGAGCTTTGATCACAGTGTCTGTTGGAATTGTTTTCTGAGCATTCACCTTCTCTTCCCAGGTAGATCAAACATAAGGATATTATTCTGTGTTTGAGATAATAAAGACGTTGCTGGAAGGCAGACATCAGCTCAAACAAATCTCTTCATTAACATGGTTAGCACACTTTTGCTCTGGGGCTGCCTCTGTCAGCTCAAAGGACAGGATGAGCCAGATCACAGTGAACTACACCCATCTGTGTATACACACTACTGCATATTTCACATAAACTTCTTATCTGTACTATTGCATCTCCTCTACAGTAAAATTTATAACTAAGTAAATCTGTTTTCTTATTGATGGATCCTTCACAGCTGGGGTCTTTAGGGTGAGCTTTGACAAAAAATCCTCCCTTTAATGGGCATCTTCATTATGTCTCACCCTATCTGGTGAATCTAAGCCTCCAATAAAGTCTTTCACTCAGTGGAAAACAGATACTGTTTCCCTCTTTAATCAGCTGCCTCAACACATGAAGGGACAAAATACCTTTGAGAACTTCAGATCTCTGTCACAATGCACTGAATTTGACAAATGTATTCAAAAGGTATTGTGAGGAAGGGACTAAGACAAAATGTGTGGGTATACATAAGTGATCCCATAAACTCTCTTTTCTTAGGAGATAAAGCTAAAACATCAATTTGCTACTCTCTGAAGTTTTCTTCTCTCTAGTACAGGGATCTTCTTTGGACTCAAGAGAATAACCTTCTGACCTTGAGCCACTTCCCTGACTAACAGCTGGCCCGTACAGCTAATCCTTCAATTTCATGAGCTGACCAAAATAAAGCCATAATTATGCTATTTGTATATTCTCTGTTCTACAATTTTAGGCCATCCCTAAAAGACATGTGCCAGATGTTTGAGAAAGACACAATATGCTTATGGACAAAACAGTTTTCCAAAAGGTGAAAAATAAAGGAGAAAAGAATTCACTTTTCTAAAGTGAATACTTTCACCTATAAAATGGTATATTATTTAACATGTCCCTGTATTTCTAAGGATTCACAGCTTTTGTCTTCTGTTAGATTTACTTTTACAATCAATGTTGTGGTTACAGTGTTGTGCTAGAAGCTGAGCAAACACAAATAAGAAATCAAATCTTAGGCAAACAGTTAAGATAATTTTCCTGCACATCCCAGGAGCATAATCCAAGTATTTATTTCCATGTGATCAGCTAATTAATAATATAACCCAGCATTATGTTCAAACAGTAGAGCAAAAGACAACTCATGAGATCTTGTTGTGCTTTTAAACAATGATTCCTAGGTGTTTGTGGTTGGACCAAACTGGTAAAATCTGCCAAGAGTTAAGGGATGCATGCTGGACATCCTCCCAAGAAAACTTATTCACCTGCAGCCCATGGAATGGCACTGTATACACCAGCCTGGGTATGAGGGCAGTACTGATAATTTACCCTCCTATCCAAGAAGCTCTGACACTCAGCATGGCCGAGATCAGCAATGCTGAGCTAACACAGATCTGCTGAATCTGCCTCTGGACCCAGCTCTAGGGACTTGGGCATCATTCTCTTTCAAAAATGAGCAAATCTCCTCCATCCAGCCTAAGTGAAATGGCCTCAGAAGGGGGAAACAGATGTTGCTTCTGTAGAAGATGAGTGCTGAGGTCCTCGCAGACTTCCTAACAGTGTGGGGAGCACTGCTAAACTCTGCTTTGTACTTCAGCATGTAATTAGTATAAATGCAGTTCTTTGAAACAAACTGGCATTTTGTATATTCTTAATTACACATCTATAAGCTTCATACATTTAGCTCAGAAGGATAGTAAATAAGTTATTAAATTGCCCGTGGCACACCATCACTGTAAACATCATGAACCAATACTTCACAGATTAAAAATGTCACTGAAATTTCAGCTGTGAGGAGAAGCAGTTTCCTTCACACAGTATAAATGACATTTTTACCCTGAAGAAGAAAGGAGTTGTTGTTCTGCTATTACAAAGCAGCCATGGGAGGAGGGGGAAGAAAGCATGTTGGGGAAAAATAAGGTTAAGGGACATAGAACTGGCCAAGGGGATGCTAAAATCCATTTTATTGTGATTTTCTATGAAAGGCTTCTGTCTTTTGTCGTTCTTCCCTTTCTGTGAGGAGTAATCTCTTCATTTCATTGCTTTTGCAGAAGATCTGTTCCCTCAGGGGTTGTCCTGGTAACACACTGGCAGGTTATCTACAAGATAACCAGAAGTACAGAAATGAAATAGTATGCCTAGCAATTATAATTTATAACTTACAACTATAATCATTATATCAATAATGTGTTTGTGGCCATTTCTATTTTGTGTTTCTCTCTCTGTGCCAAAAAGTGGAAATTGAAAACGTCCTTTCATAAAATAATGTTTCTATTTTTGTTCCATTATCATCACTGGTGATTTCTCTTTGGTTTCTGTGAGAAGAAAGGCATAAAATGGTACACTTTTAAAAATGTCACTAAATGTTTCTTAATGCATTTTTAACTTACGGAAAAGCATGGAAGCTAGAAATAGGAAAACCCTGAATTGAAATAGTTATGTCTTTTCCTGTCACTCTAGAGTCATGTATTTTCAATGTTTTGTCTAGCTTAAAACAAACACCTTTCTAGTTTCAAGCCAGTTTCCAACAAAAGCCCAAAATAAGCAATGTAGAAGGCAGAAAGAACACAGAAGCAATTGTAGGCTGAGCAGATGGGAGGAGAAAGCACCTAAAAGACAGAGGTGAAGGAAATGCCTAAGACAGTCTCCTATTTCAGTTTTCAGAGGATTTTCCAAGCTTCCCCACAGTGTTAGTCAGCACCCCATCATTTCCCTCCTACATATGGTAACAGTGGGTGAGCTAACTCCGAAAAACGCATTTTCTCCCCCAGTTAGTGAAAGGCAACTCCACGGGCCCTGCTTGGCAACACTAAATGTCAAACACACCTTCACTCCCACGTGCTCCGCCCAGCCTCGCAGGAAGGGAGCCAAGTGGGAGTGTTTGTTCTAGAAAATATGTGGCAAGGACAAGCAAGACAAGAAACTCAGTCTTTTTACTGGTGTCTCCATTGCTTTTCATCCTCAGGAAAAAAAAAACCAACTTAAAAATAAAAAGCTATTCCTTTCACAGAGAGACATGGCTATTATTTGACCCATTAGGCAAAATGGTAAGAAGGATGTCAGAGGCTTACTGGGTTTGTTATGTTTGATCAGCTTTGGCATTGCTGTCCTATGGATATTAGTCTTAATTATCAAATCTATTTTTTCTAAGGCAGCAGATGTCAAGATGAACACAAGTTCACAGCAACTACTACAATCATGTTGATTTTCCCCTCTGTGGTGGAGTTCCATTAAGAGAGTAATTTCCAATATCTTAGGGGGCTTGAACAAAAAGACCTAACTGGAGATGAGAGCAGTGCCCTACCGTCTTGCCTGTGTGACAGACTCAGCGCTAGAAAGATAGGGAAGTACTTTGGGCTTCATTTTCTTAGCTGTAAAATGCTGTTATTTGGCTGCCTTCTACACAGAGTGCAGACTGGACTCTCCCATACATGGAGGGAAGGATCTGCATTTGGCTGGGATCTTCCCTGAGCCACAGGGCTGCAACCCACTTTGGTCTCGAAAAGGCTTGAGCAATCTCAAGTGTATCTTGTATTAGGTAGCACAATCCTTTTAGTCATTTTTGTCTCTGTTGGCTGGAGACTACTATTGTCTCATTTCCCCAGTTTTAAAAGACTTTATCTGCTGCTTTTAATCCTTTTCAGAGCCAGCTAGCCTGTATGGGCAGCTTGTGGCAGTGTACATCACAGGGGTCAAACCTGAAACTTTTTCGATTCATTTCAAGGATATATCATGTGTAAAACTAATTTCTATTTGAAAATTTCACATAGCAGGACCCATAGCATACTTTGTTCATATATGTGACACCTTCATAAACTTTAGGGCTTTACAGTGCTGCAACCTACATGCAACCTTCACACACAGCTTCTGAAGATAGATATGAAACACATGTACCCTTAGATGTTGTATTATACTGTGTGAGAAGCAGGCTATATATGTTAGACCAATTAGTGACGTTTTAGTCAGCTGTGCTTAGTTAACATGTCATTAAATGGCCAACAACAACCACATAAGTGCAGATTGTCAGGGTTTGATTATACTTCGCTTTAGTCAAATAAAGTTTTGTCAGACCTTTGATGTATCCCTAACTCTCTGATGGTTTCCATATTTACACCAGCAGGCACAGCAATTCTCAAACTGCTGCTCAGTTCCCTAAGGGTACCATATCTTGCCTTTTTGGACACCTGCAGTGCTCTCCAGTAGGTTTATCCTTTCACCAGCTACTGACTCTAACCAAAACTACATCAGTATGGATTGAATTTAACACGAACATGTGCTAAGAAATGTATATCAAGGGATAACATTCCTGCTATTGTAACGTAAGCAATCGCAGAAGAGGTTTTTCCCTGATTTAGGGAAATAGTATACAAAGTATAGAAAAAGTCCAAATTTATTGTTTTTCCCGGGCAGCTAAAGCATTGATCATCTGCTAAAGCAAACAAAACCAGCTCCTTTCAAGAGAATAGAATAATAGAATTTTAAAAGCTAGTGTTTGACAGGTATTTAGTACAATTCAACATGTTTTTCAGCACCATCAATCAAGATACATCTCTTTTGTGTCTTTCTGTCCTCTGTCAGCTGAAAAGTTTAGATTTTCATGGAATGATGATATTTTTTCTTTAGCAGCATCACTAAAAAAAATAAATAAATAATAAAGACAAAAAGAAATCCAGCAAAACAAAATTGTTCAGGAAATCAGAGCTGTAACCTACAAGTATCAACACGGTGTTCTTTACCCAAACTCCAGCCTAAGATGGGGGGATCTTTAGGATAAAACTTCGAACTGGTTGTAATCTGCCAGGAAGCCCCTTGGCATTAGTGCATTCCCAAACCTTATCTTCTGCTTTAGGAAAACAGTTGTGGCTTAGTGAAAAAAACCAGTTTGTGTGCCTTGGGACTGCTTCTCTAAGCAAACCAAAAACACAGTATTTAGGGACAATAGGCGACTTGCTTCTAATTCACACTTCTGATGTGAATTAAAACACTAATGAAGATGTACTTGGAGGGGTCATGAGGCCACACAGTACAGTTTCTGTGACAAAACATCCCACTAGCCAGCTGCTGATGGAAAAAGTACAGCACTGTTTGTGGGGGAGTATTTTAAAATAAAATATCAGCAATTTTGGTTTGCTTAAATCTTCTGCTCTGTAAATTGTGATCTCTGAGGAGCTGTGTCATTAGCAGTCCCTCTGCCTGGGTGCCCACTAACCCCAGAGGCAAAAATACTCTCCCCAGCATGCTCCCATCTACATGTGAACTAGAATGTTTCCAGGCCAGGAGATAAGAGGGTGGGATGTACCCTGCAGGCTTTTGGGATCTGAGGGAAGAAGGAGAGCACTGGCTCCCATTCCCTCTGACTCCATGTGCCTCCCATGTTCGGCAGAGCCAGCAGGGTGGAAGCAAGCTCTCTCCTCCTGCCTTTTTGCCTATGCTGATAATTTCTGTAATGTCAAGGCTGCCAGCTCCGCGCAACTTCTGTGTGCATTTCTCCATATGAGGTCCCACCGTAGTGGCCGTTCTGTGTGTGTACGTTCATTTCAACTCCTTGATTTGCACAGCTGAATCCTGTATGTTTGAAAAGTGAAGTTTTTACTGGAAACACTGTCATAACCTTAAGCGTAGCAGCATGAATGATGCTTCTATAGCACTGAGGTAATTTTTATAAGGTAAATAAATTCCAGTTATTGATGTTACACACGGTGCCTCGCAAAAGGAATGAATTACTTTGGAGATATTCTGGCTTCTGCTGCTCAAAATGGCAACTTTTACTGTAAGTGAAGAAAAGTGTGTATTTATCCTCTTTGTGTGTCTCTTTCCACATTACTCATGTTCTTGATGGGGGATGACAGTAATAAGATCTGCTGTTAATATTGCAGCTGTATGATAGCTGACTTCCACAGACTGCTCAGCCAGTGAGTCACACATCATCCCAGCAGGTGCACTGTGAAACACGTATTTTCCCCACTGTTGTAGAGACCATTGTAGGAAAATACTGAAATGAGCTGGAACAACAGAACTGAGTTACTCATACTACCCTGCATTTCAGCAGTGATTCTGTTCTGGGATGTTAAAGAGATGCAATCAAGTAGGTTCTGGAATTAAATCTTTTTATTATTGCTATAGTAACACTGGGTTGGGTTTCATTACAATATGCAGAGGAAACACAAATTAAATATTTTTCTGTGTGCTTCTGTATAGAAAAAGGTTGCAAAGACTTGCAGTTTAGCAACATTAAGGATTTAGTTTCCAAGTAGTAAGTTCTTAAATGGTCTTAACACAAACCCAAATATTTAAATAAATGCTGCCTGAGGATGTTTATTAATCCACCTTAATATTAGCTATAGACAGGCTCTGATATCATCTCACAGCTTTCTCATAAATTTTTTATAAGTATTCTGCTTGGCTCATTAAATTACTAGATGACATGCCTACTCTTCAGGAAAACACACAGACCATGGGAAACAATGTACTTTAAATGATGTCCATGTTGAACTGTGTGTGTCTAAATGAGAGCAGCTCAAATTTTTCTAGTTTCGTAACTGTGTCTTTGTCTACACTATGTATTTGTCATAAAAATGAGCTGAGCCTTGCATCATACCATGTCTCCTGCTCACATTTTTAAAGACTTCTGCCTGGGCTATGTTGATCTCTGTTAAAGGTTTGGAAAGGTTTGGTGGCCCAGAATAAAGGTGGTCCATGGGCAATACAGCTGTCATAGCTGTTCAGAAAGCCGTTTCTGAGTGCCTTACAGACACTGGCGGCTGCTTTCTTCCTCATTGAGTAGCTAGGTGGCAAACATGTTCCTCCTCCCTTAAGTTTTGGGAGATATAAGGACCAGGGAGCAGAGGGGACATGGAACCATGTATGATCATGCTTCAGCCGTGGTAGGACAGTACTGGAGAGTCCCAGAACCGCTGATGAGAAATAAAACATCTGGGAGAGATCCTCCTTAATGCTTTGGTGCTGTAAGTGTACTTTTGAAAATGATAGATAAATTAACTATTTCCAGTAGCCATGCAAAGACTACAGCAGGCTCAGCTTGCCTGGGAGAAATAAGACCTACTGCATACATAAATTGATTATATGGCACATAGATTGACTAAGGAAGGATGACAGCCTATAGCCTTTTCCTGCCACCAGAATATGTCATGTGGCCTGTCCAAGAAGGCTGAGCAAAAGATTTAGGCTGGAGTTAGCCAAGGTCTTCTAAAAACTTGAAGGGTGAAAGTTGAATCGTTAGTTTGAGGGTTTTCTGTGGGTTTTTTTACTCAAGTATGTAAAAATACATCATGCTGACAGGATTCATAGATAGGACTCCCTTTTCTCATCCAAATATCCTAACCAAGCTATGAACAGATGTTCCTTTCTTAACACACAAAATTTGAGCTTCTTTATGAACAGTGCCCCAGACTCCCCAGGTAAGATGTCGAGTGCCATTGCCAAGTCATCTGTGGAAGATGCACTAGCAAAGTAGCAGGTACTGCTCTGAATCTCTGGAGACTGAGCAGAAAACTGAACCCAGAGGTCTCATTAGAGCTAAGAATTCAACCACGTATTTTACGAGAAAAGCAGGCACCCCTAAACAAACGTGCAAAAAAAAGCTGCAGATATGTGCAAAACTTTCAGGTTAAAGGAGAGCTGTGGTTCCAAACACGTTCAGGAATGACTGACTTCATTTTCCTTGCTCCGGTCATCTTTCCCATATAATTGCTTGTGTAGCTGTTATCTCCCAACTTTTTCTGGAAAAAAGAAGTACATTTACTGATGCAGGGACCACCTTTACCATGTGTTTGCACAGTACATCACACCTTATAATACGCTCTGCCTGTCTGTGCTGTACAGGGTCACCCTTAATTCCACATCATGTTAGCAGAGTATTCAGCTAACTCTGAAGGCCTTTGCACCTCCAGAGCAGATGTAGCCAGTGATTTTTATCTACACTTCAGGTATAGCCATGGCCTCGAGCCAATGTACACACAAAATACATAAAAATTAATGTGGACTTGATCCTGCTGTTGGCAGCAAAGAGGCAGCTCCTCTTGGCTCTTATTTGGAAACATTCAGCTAGGCATCAATGTATGCTCCAATGTAAGCTTCCCAGAGTTACTGCAAGAATTCTGTTAACCACAAGCAGGTCTGGTTCACTACTCACAGTTCCTCCTGGTCTTGCAGCATACAGGCAGAACCATTTCTTGGATTTATACATGACAGTGCTTGTGAACTCCTAAAGCCATGGACTGTGTGCTGTTTGTGGTCCCCACACCTACAACAGACTGCCCATGAGCATTTATGTGCAACCCCTAGACTTCATTGGAGTTTTTCATGGGACCATTTCACCCTACTGATTTGCTTGACTCATTCTGTGACCCCTTTTAGAATGAAAGAGATACTTGGGATGTGATGCGGCTGCCTAAATCTGTGTGTCTTATCACATGAGGTGCTAGATGTTGTTCAAGACAGGAGCAGAAAAGACATGAGCCCCTAAGGGAGACCTGGCAGCCTCGTAGAGGGACAGTAGGAGAACAGGCAGTATCCCTGGAGCACCACAGATGACATGAGCTTCCTGTGAATAGCCAGCTGATCAAGGCAAGATCCTAATTGCTTAGTGATGCCAACAGAGCTTACCAGGTGACCAAAAAGGTGAGCACTTTATGGAGAGCTGCACAGCTCCTTGGCCAATGTGTGCTAGATCACTAGTGGTGAGAGGGAAGTGTCCAAAACCTACAGTCAAGACATCAAAAGTGAGTATCTTGGTCTGTGAGCGGAACCTGTTTCCTGAAGTTTCTTCTCTTCATAATCCACACCTACATTAGATGAATGCCATACATTGTACAGGAATGAAGTTAACGATGCAGTATAACACTAATTATGCACTGTCTTAATGATTTCCAAGTGTAAAAAATCACTCCTAAAAACATGGCTAAAATATTTTATGAGCTCTTGGATTTATATTGTGGATATGGATGTCTCTCAACCCCAGTGTTAAGACTATATTTTTCTTCTAGGCCAGGTAGGGTCCTGCAATTTTGTCCTGATTTTGAGGCATATTCAGATGTCCTTTGGTAGATCTAGCAAATACACTGAAGCTGTCTAGCAAATACCTTGAGCTGCCTGTGACTGCCCATGACCTAGTGTTCATCATTTCTGTAACTGAGATGTGGTAAAAGATCAGGTAGGAGCAAAATGGGCTGAGTGGCTTTGAGGGTTGTAATAAGCAGTTTGTGTGGCATTTACTGATGTGGGAAGGATAGCCAGCTTGATGAGAGAGTTCATAAAAAACAGAAAGAGGCAGTGGTATCCTAAACTACCGTTGCAGCATCCAAAAAGGCAGGGCTGATTATAGTCTGCAGTTCTGACCAGATCGGGGCATGAACCAGCTTTTCACTCGTAAGTTTGTGCACCAGTTAACACAAAGACATACTGGCCTCTTACCAGGAATCTCAGTACCTCTCACCAATGCAATGAACAGCCTTTGGACTGACTGAAAGACTGGGCCATCTAGACTGATGTTCTATTACAGTTTTGCTCTGCTAAACCCATGACTTCAGTACTTGCTCCCCTTTTCCTGGCTTCTTGCTTCTGCCTATGCTTCACCCACTCATTTTCTCATGCATCTACTTGAGTGGATGGATTGCGAATGAGAGGAAGGAACAAGTCCAGGTTAAAAGTAGGATATTTATTTATTTATTTATTTATGTATTTTTAAGAGACAACAGGTATGTCAAAGGACTGGGAGCAAAACATGGATTGGGAAGGAGGAAAGAGGAAAAAAGCAGTATTTGTTCAATACCCATTCAGTCACTGCTGTCATGCTCACAGGCTAGTCTCCATGAAGCTGAAAGCTACACCAGCCAGTCTCTCCTTTTGTGTGGCTCATTTCATGATTTAAGCTCTGCGTTTTCACATCTCTCTGCACTTGCCAAAAAAAAGAAGGTTGTAAACAGGCTGGAAAAGCCCTGCACACTACAGGGTTTACAATTTGTAATAGCTCTGCTATGTTTCTCTTCAGACTTTAATTTTACAAAGCAAACTGGAGCACATTTTGTATGTTTGTGCTTACTACTCCCCTGGCGTTCATTTTTCCCCACCGTAAGTGCTTGAAGTAAACTAATGCATCTCTAATCCTACCAGTGATTTCTACCCTGCTTGTCTGTGTCGCACAGAGGGTTTGTGCTGGCTGGAGGAGCCTCCTCCCGTGGTTTCACTCGGGTCCCCTTCTTTCAGCTTTTTGCTGAGACTCAGCACTCTGGGGGTGTGTAAAGCCTGTGCCACGAGCTGACTCCTGACTCAGCATTATGGCTGGGTGGACACAGGGCTTTGTGGTCACCCACCCTGTCCTGGTGACTCAGAGATAAAAATTCATTCCCTGCCTGAACTCTGGTGTTTACAGCCTGCCAAGCTCCAGCCTGGAGCACGCTGTAAATCTCAGAGAGCAGACCATAAACAAAAAAATGCAGTCTAGTACCAGTCCAAGCAGGGCTCCTAATATTATACTGCTCTTTCTCAGAGTATGGAGTATGTGTGAGTAAGATAAACAGCTTACATCAATCACATTATCCATCTCTCAGCTAGAAATCTTTTTTTCCTATAGTAGCCACCACCACAGCCATAAAGTACTTATAGGGTTTAGATTGGATATTTGGAAAAATTTCTTCACCAGAAGGGTTGCCAACCAGGGAAGTGGTTGGGTCATCATCCCTGGAGTTATTTAAAAGATGTGTAGCTATGGCACTTGGGGACATGGTTTAGAGGTGGACTTGGCAGTTCTGGGTTAACAGTTGGATCTGATGACCTTAGAGGTCTGTTTCAACCTAAATAATTCTATGATTCTCCTGCACGGCAAACTGCAGTTGCAGGGTCATGCTGCCACTGCACTTTGACAATGATTCCAGTCTCCCATCTGCAGCTGGGAAAGCATCTCTAAGCACAGAAGCAAACTTACTGTCTTTTCATTTGGGAAAGTCTTGGTTGTTTTATTTTCATCATAATTAGGTTTTTTTTTTTCATTACTACTAATATGAAAATAGCATTTGCCAGCTGTGCTGAGAATCTCATTGTATTAGGAAATATCTGTATATTGGAAGTAAGAGCCCATTGCACCAAGTAGTCTGTGAGTAAAAGGTCAGTAGCACTGACTATTTAAATATAACAACAGACAACTGAAAAGTAAAAGGATATTGCATCAATAAAATAGAAACGTGAAAAAAGTAAAGCAGCAAGTACAGTACCCCCACAACCTAAATTCTGAGTTACTGTAGAAAAAGTTTATCTGATCCACAGATTACCCACAATACTAGTGAATTAGGTGGCTCCGAGGGGAATTGCCTGTGTCACCACAATTTGTTTGAAAGCAGAGCAGCTCTCCTCTCCTCTCGTGCTAAAAATTATTTATTCACTCAGTATGTGGGTTTGGGGAACTAATGCAGTTTGCAAATTGGACTTTGTTCATTCAAGAAATAGTAATAAATTTGGAGATGCTGAAAGCAAGTGCTTTGTTAAGTGCTAGACATGAAAATGCAATTCAGAAACTTGAGGAAGGGGAAGAGACTTTATCCCCTTGCAGCTGAGTGCAATAGAGCAGTAATCAGGATGCTCACTTAAAACTGTAGGACATATTATCTTGGATGAGAGCAAAACCCAGATGTCTGGCTCCTGTGTACCTACTTAATCATCAGCTTATAGGTATCTTCAGGCTCTGGTCCAGTGACAAGGAAATTCAGATGCATTTGTAGGGACCTCTGTGAGATCTCTGGTCCATCCTGTTTTGCAGTCCATGGATTCAGACCGATGCCTCTCTGGATGCTGCCTTTAGCTTAAAAAAGTGTAAAGCATGTACAACAAGTAGACATCTTTTCTGTGCCTTGGTCAGGCATAGCTGATGGGTTGCCTCAAGTTCCCAGCAGGCCTGTAGAATTTAAATTAGTTGCAGGTGGTGACAGTAGGCAGATTTGCTCTAGCTATGGTCTGGCTCCATCAAGTTTTTGGCTTACTTCTCCAAGGCTCTGGAATCAGGCATTTTCTCTCAGCTGCCCATTATTCTCTGAGCTCCACCCAGCCCTGGACATCCCTGGTCATTCTCATGTACACAATGCTTCACTGAAGGCTGATCTTACAGAGATTCTTTAGAAGAGAGTCAGAGTCAACAGTTTTTTGTGTTCTGAGAGATACAGACAGACACTGAGACACTACCAAACCCTTCCACAAAATGCCAGCAGAGAGTCCCTCACTACATCAGGTACTCTCCATGTACAACACTAAGAACTATACTCATAATAAGGCTGCTGCCTTGTTTTTCTCCTTTCTCATTTTCTTTCCACTATAAACACGATGAGGTCACTGCCTGGTTTTGTGGATCATGGCGGGTCCCCTTCCTTCCGCCCCTGTTGGATTCCTTAGGGCTGTAGGCGTACATCTGGCCCCTCAGCCTGCCAGTGCCAACACTTCCCTCTCATTTAACCACCACGAGTGGGCACACATCCCTTGGTGGTTGTGGTCAGCCCTCACAGTGCTATGGGCTCACCCTGTGATGCTGCTGTTCAGATGAACCAAGGACCTCTGACTGCTGTATGGGCCTGGACACATCTGAGATGGAAAGTTAAATGAACCTTAATAATGGCAAAATATCAATGGATCACTCAGTTCTGCTGCAGCTAGAAATTTCAGGGTTCCCACGACCCTCCCTAGTGCACTTACAATGCTGGCACTTTAAAATGTCACAGCTGACAACCAGAAAGCAAGGGGTTTAGGCATGCTGGACTTGTTCCCTATATTTTCATTTGAGAGTGCCAATCACTGTGGTATCTCAGTACTAGCTGTCCTTTGAACAGCCTGTGTCACATAAAAAGGGATCCATCATGCTTATAGCCAGCTTTCTAAAAGCTGCCTGGCCTCCCAAGTTCACCAGGCTCCCTCTGCAGATGAGGTGAGGAGAAAAACATGTCCAGAGGGTTAATTTTCACACTTGTTTCTTTTTGCCTCTGTTTTGCAGTGGAAGTCAGGGAAGGTACGAAGCTGACGAGAGCTGTTGTTCATGGACAGCTTTGCCTGGAAGGATTTCAGACTGCTGAATGAAGACAGGAGGAAAAATCAGCCTGCAAGGTACATGTACCACAAGAAGTAAAAGCCCTTTTTGTTTGGTATTTTGCTGTTTTGAGATCTGGTATTGCAAGGTGCTGTGGAGGTACACACCTCTGACAGTATGTATTTAACAGATCAGAAATAACATGTGTGAGATCTAACAGCCAGAAGCAAATTAAGACAAGAAATTCACATTTTAACAATATAAATAATTCATCATTGCAAAAGTTTGATGAAAGATGTGGCAAATTATCCAACATGTGAAATCTTCAACATATGAACAATATCCAAGTGATATTTATGCTTTAACTAACACAGGAATTGCAACATGAGTGTGACTGGGGGAGGTTCACTGCTCTATACAATACAAAGAATTAAATTTGAAAAAAACAGTGTTTCTTTCTAAACATATCTTACAAGACTCCTGAAGTGTACAGTGCCCAAAGATGGCAGCCAGAGTGGGAATACACAGAGAATTCAAAGTACTCCTGGAGTAGAGAGGTACTTGGTATGTCTTTTCTATCAAGCTGTGCACTTACGGCATTGTGTGTTTTGTCTATCCTTTCCTTCACAATTTTGCCCTCATTCTAACTGCAGAAAAATTGTTGTTATAATTACAGAAAAGCTCACTCATGTTACAGGCAGAGTGGAACCAGTGAATCTTCTGCCCTTTTCTGCTTTTGCTAACCCCCAACAAGTCTGATCCTGGGGAATCAGGCTGCAGTGATAGCTGCAATGCAAACTAGTGCTACACTTGATGGCCTTGAACCAAAGGCAGTTGAAAGATGTTTAGTAGTGAGTGAATGACAGAAGAGTCTTCTATTTTAAATGGAATCCTACCAAAAATGCAAAGGTTTACATGCACACAAAGTACAAGTTCCTCTCCAAACCTGAAAGGGGTGCAAGCCCTTCTGTCTAGCTGCTGTTTTACCTACACCCATCCCCAGAAATCCAGAGGGAAAAATCCACAAACCCTGTAGTGGACTCTGGGTTTTCCCTTGGAGCTGATGATGTTATTCCCTTGTCCCGATGCCTTTGCTAAGTGTCTGTAATTGCCTATGCCTAAACATCTCCCAGCTGGTGTGTCCCTGTCCCCAGGGTCCCTGGAGTCCCTCTTTCCCCGGTGTTTCCCATGGAACGTTGCCGCAGACCCAGAGATAACCCCAGCAACCCAAGGTCCTGGATCGATTCCCTGGTAAAGACATCCATGCCTGGAGCTCTGTCAGCCACTGGATGCAGCAGATGGCAAGAAGTCAAGACACTGTGTTTGGTGGAAGATGTTCAAAAAATGTTGTGACCAGAAGATTTCAGATTTAGCTTTCTGAAGGAACAGAGCTGTACCACAACATTTACAAACAGCTCCAGTTACAACTGCGTAACGCCAGCCAGTATTGAGAAGCTGCGCCAGGAAGCTCTCCATGTTGCTACACTCCCTTATTAATAGCATTTTGCCAAGCTGCCCTCTGGGACAGAATTATTGTAGAGTGGTTAAATGTCTGCTTGTGCAGGAATGCTTTGTTTTACCGTTTAACCACAGTCTGACTCAAATTCCAGCGCACAAACCAGGAGGTACCTGGGATGCATTATAGCTGCATCTGGCTAGATTTTCTGGCCCTACAAAAGACCACAGACATGAGTGAGATTGATTTATTGATCTCCTCTCCCTCCCACAGCTTACACAAGCAGCGGCAACAAGCTACTCCCATACATACACACCTGCATCTCGATTTACCACATAAATGTTAACAACAAGCAACACTAAGATCACACCCACCTTTTCTTTAGCCTTCCAAAACTCCTAATCAAAACAGCTTTATCAAGACAAGATATTTGTCTGATAAGAAAACCCTGATAGGAAGTATATCTGTTGAAGCAGAATAGGGAATACCTAAGAGAAACCCATTTTTTCATATGCTGCGAGTGGGAGAGTGGCCTCAGTATGTCCCACTGCTGACCTCTTTTGTGCATGATCTCCTTTTGTAAAGTAGGTCTGCAACTGCTTTATATTTTTCTGTCTAAATATTCAGTAGTCATTACTGTGAGAAGGGAAAAATAAACAAAGCCCAAACTGACACACTGAAACACCAGCCAGCGAAGAGTTTCTCTTATTGGCACAAACCAGAATGAGCAAGAAAGGCCAGGCTGTCTGCATCCAGTACAGATCCCATGTGTGTTTTAATAACAAAGGATAAAAATCACTGCGTTTCCCTCCTGTACTGAAATACTAGATTATAAAAAATAATGACTAGAGCAACAAGATGTAGCCAGGGGGAAGTTCTAGGAGAGGTTTCTGTTGAAATGAGACAGACATCATACAATGAGACAGAGTCCTTGTGTGAACCCTTTAAAAGATTATTTTCATCTTGTTCATATACTCAAACTACTGAACAAATGAATTGGACTAATTAAAAACTACTATCCTTTGGTGTTTGGCTGTTCTACAAATGTAGCAATGTTTTTAAGCCAAAAAAATCTCATGACATATGCTTAGTGAATTCCAGTTCTTTATGTTTTTCATTTTAATTATATGAAAGCAAGGAGCACCTTGGTTATGAGGAAAGGCTGAGAGAGCAGGGACTGTTTAGCCTTGAGAAGAGAAGGCTCAGGGGGATCCTACTGATGTGTGTGAATAACTGAAGGGAGGCTACACAGCAGACAAAGCCAGGATGTTTTCAGTGATGCCCAGTGACAGGACCAGAGACTATGGGCACAAAATGAAACACTGGAGGGGTCATCTGAACATCAGGAAACATTTTCTTTTATTTTAAGTGTAACCAAGCACTGGAATAGGTTGCCTAGGAAGGTTTTAGAATATCCATCCTTGGATGTATTACAAAAAACTGTCCTGGGCAACTGGGTGGCCCTGCTTGAACAGGAGGGGGTGAAGAAGATGAACTCTGGAGGTCCCTTCCAACCTCAATAACTCTGTGATTCTGTGATCTGTCATTCTGTGAAGGTGGTTGCAATGCATCAGGTAGTTTCCTTCATGATTCTAGTGCTACAAAAGGGGAGACTAAAGATGCATCTGCACTGATTCATGCCTTTTAACTCTGAATCATTTTTGTCTTAGCAACCACACACACCACAAGAGTATGCAAATTGTGTTGGAGCAAATCTGGTTTTCTTAGAAAATTAGACAAGATATACACGATTGGGCTATGCCAGGGCTCATTTTCATATATTCCACCTGCACCCCATGTGAATTTCAGCATGCTCTGGTCTTGTAAGGAACTCACCTGTGCTCTACCAGATCAGTCAGGAGTGTTAAATGTGCTAAAATTTCTTATGTTTTAGCAAAAGAAAAGCAAGTGTTTCTTGCAGTATTGCAATTGGCTGCTCATTGCACGGCTTCTGACAAGCAGGACAGAGGGAATCTCAGTGCCCCAATGACTGACACGGGAATAGATGTGCACAAGTTGGGGCACAGCAGCTGCCAAGGGAGCTCTTTGGTGTGACTGTCAGCATGGACATAGGCAAGAGAAAGTGACCATTACAGTTCCTTTTCCTTTTGCACACAAAGATTTATGTCACATCCTTTTTGCTAGTAGGGAATATATGTGAAAGTGAAGAATGACTGTTACAATAGGTGCATATTCCTACCACTCTCCTGCTCCTTCATCCAGAACATCAAGCATGCGGCAGTCTGAGAAAGGAAAAACAAAACCCCCTCAACATGTAACATATGGGCTTGCAGAATAGTATTGCCATTAGTATGGTTTGCACAATTGTATGAGATTTTCCTATGAACAGGAAACCATGATATATAAATTATAAGAATCTCACATGCAAAGCAGGAAACTCAACAAGTCCATAAAAAAGGTTTGAGTTCAAGTTTTTCTGAAGGACATTAACTGATTATGAGACTTACCTCTACTTTTCCCTTTCATTCCCATTGTTAATTTGTTTTGCTCAAGTCCTAACTGTTGAACAGGACCAAAGTAAAGAAAATAGTGCAAGTAAATATGTATGAAAAATATGGTTGGATGTATCATCAGCATGGTGGAGGATAGACTGGGACACTCTTAGGTTTCTTCTGTTTCTGCAAATTTCCCTCACTTGCTGTTAAGTGCACTGAACTGATGGTTCCTAGTTATGCAGTTTCACTTCTGTCACTTGTATAATTAACACAATGGATGCAAAAAGTGCAAAGAGCTCTTGTGATTTGTGCAATCAGGCTTCCGGAAACCTGAAGAGATGTGATCAAACAAGCACTAGAGTAGTAGTAGGGTTGCCACTTCAACAAGCCAAATGCCAGGAAGAGGAGAGCAGTATTTGGTATATTGAATGCTTACCCATTGCTAATTTTATCTCAGCCAAATCAGGTTTTAAGGCTGAACAAAAAAAATGAGATGCTTTCTGGACTTTAATATTCCTCAGTCTGTATAGGAGATCTGGTCATGCTAGTAAAAAAAATTTTAAAAATTTTAAAAATTATCAGGGAAGGATAGAAAAGTGTTTACCTCAATTTTGCTTGTCAAGATTTTTGTTAATCAGAATATAGTTGTCAATATACATCTCTATACTGTTTGAAATTAAAATTAGAGCAATGCAAGTACATCCATGTAGTAACAACTACCTGTTCAGGTTACAAAGTTAAGGATCATTCTAAAACAAACAGAATATTATGGAATTGTAGGGAAAAAACCCCAACAACTTGAACAACGAGATTTTCCTTTTTTTTTGTCTCATCTCTCTCTATGAAACAGATATATGTTGGAAAGATTCCAAGATTTCAGTTCTTATGTTTTGTTTTTGCATGACTTAACTCTGACCATCCAGAGTACTTTAGAAACAGCAATAAATAATGTAATCTTTACCCCAGGTGAAACTAGATTATGTTCATATCCACCACAAATAACAGGGAAACTTATCAGACACGACAGTGATTTGGCCCCATGGAGCACTAACAAGAACCTAAATTAGCATAAACCAAGCCACAATTCCCAGACAAAATTCTCTCAGGGAGTAGAATTTGCAGGATCTTCCAATGAAACAGATGGGAAGGAAACTTCATATTTCCCAATAATATCAGATTAAACTGGCACTTGGTATAGGTGCTACTATCCATATTTGAAGAATATGTTTTGCACACAAAATGTAAGGCCATTGAGAAAATAAAACTAACTATTTTGTATATGAATTGCCTATGGGTTTAAGCGAAGCAGTTAATTTTGTTTGGAATTTTGACACAACTAGAGTCTTAGTACCTGGATTCCCACATGCACCAGACATTTTGCCACATTACCACAGACAACCATGACAACTCAATAAAATAATTTCCCAGAAGACATTTTAATGGTAGCCTTTAACTATTAAAATTGTTTCTGTTGGCTTTTTCCAACCAATACAGCAATTTCCATGAATGTAATTCAGGAACAATTAAATCAGTGAATACTGCTGTAGCAAATAGTTTCAGTCACAAGAAAGGATGAAAGAAATATTTCATTGGATCCTTTCTAAAGCTATGGTTGTGTTTTCTTTTTCTGTTTTTTTTTTTTTTTTTCCCCAAAAGTTCTTTTCAGCTTGATTTCTTCTTTGAAAAACCAGTGTGCTTATCCTTTTCCTCCCTTTTCCCAAACTAGACTGTCGACAAGAAAGAAGAAAACCCCTACATTCTCTGAGTGCATTTTTAATTGAACCAATTGATTTCCCCCACCCTAAAAAAAAAAAAATTGCCATTTTTAAGACCAATTTGGGTGCATGTTGAAGTGTGCATTGCTGCCTTGGTCTGTCGAGGAGAGTCTGGGGTGCAAACTAAACCAGTTCAAGCGCTGTGCTGTAGCTACAAATAGTGTTTCATTTCTCACATCCTTGATAAGCATTTGATTTGCGTCAATTCCCACTCTTTCAGAAATTCTTTGAAACATGGCACAAGTCAGGACTGCTCCTGATAGAAAGAATGAGTAAAGTTGTTTTAAATGGGGGTGAGTACACTGTTTGTACAGTGACTGCTGCAGTGTGGTCCAGCACTGCATCCCTCTAGGTCACACTTGTGGGTGATGGAGGCCGCCTTGAGGTCCTGATCTTCCCCCAGCTCTGACCCCTCAGTTCAGCTCCTCTCTGCAGCATTGCCTCAGCTTTGCAAAGGGAGCAATCAGAGGACGGATGTAGCAGGAACAAAAGTGGAAGAGAGAGAAGTGGTAGCAGTAGCTGAGGGGGTGTTGCTGTCTTCATGTGTGGGCAGATCCAGTCTGCTGCAAAACTCTCTCTACATTACATCACTACTGGCAATATGTCTTTGGTAGTAGATAACAGAGAAAGGGAGCAAAGTTGCATGAAAAATATTGGTGAAGACAGCTGAACAAAAGTAAAAACAAAGGTGATATCCCTCCCTCTTCAGCCCTCTTGACTGTATTGACTCGATTTCCATGGACTTCAGCAGTGCCTTAGATACCTCACTCATATATAGAAGTCAAGCTGTAACAAATTTGTGGCCAACTCCTACCCCAAATGCAGTCCTCAAGTCAGAATCTTTGTTTACTTTCCAGAAAGAACAGAAATGATTCGTATTTTTTTGTCTGAAGAAAGAAAGAGAGAGGGAAAGTGTTTCTTTTTGTTACGTTTCCTTTGTATGTGTCTAACCATGATCACATTACTTATTATCATTGTAACTGGTGGATTGTCATGCACAGATAAACTCAGCCACATGATCAGGATCAAACTACAGAACCACATGGTGATACTGGAGCAGGAAGATGCACACATAGGAAGATGACAATGAAAAAGGAGAATGGATCCAGCCATAGGTACTCCAATTCCTAAAAAGGAGAATATTTTCAACTTCGTAATAGCAAAGCACTAACAAACCTTCATGGTGGTAAGCTAGTATTCAGCTTGTGGTCAGCAAAAGAAGCACAGAGTATTTTTATTTCAGTAATTGATATAAAATATGAAAATGGCACACTAAGCAGCCAGTTGGAGCAATGGTTTTAAGGCGTTTAAATGCTGTAGTTGTACAGAAATGGAAGAGAAGAAAAAAATATGCTTGTTTATATATGTATGTTTCTTTGGTCTGAAGTTTCAAGACAAATCACATTTTCCAAATAACTTTGCAATGGTAAGAAAAAGGCATTTACAAAAGCCATTACTAGAAGAAGGTAATCATTTTGTTTCAGTAAAACTCTCCATAGTATGGATTGCTAAAGTACATGACTCTATAATAGATATCCAGAGCTTTTAATAACAACAGCAGGAGCTATGCAAGCAAGCCTGAACACAAAGCTCTGTGCCAATGCATATTAACTTGTCCCATGTAACTTCTACTCTTCCAACCACTGGCCCATGTCCATGCAATTTAAATGCTGAATACAGAAGGGAAAATTTTAAACCTTCTGTATTCAGAAAATAAGTTTTCAAACTTATACACTGCATCATTGTTTTTCCTTTCACTGATTTTTTAGCCAGGGAAGAACAGATCAGAGTTATATGCTTCATAGAGTCTACTTGATAGGAACTTTTTAAAGGTTTTACTTTAATCCTGTACACCTGGTATTTCTGGGAGTTCAAACAGATTTATATTTCTTCCCTACCAGCTCTCCTATGACTTTACAAGAACAAAGCCAATAAATTCCACAGCATCAAAGACAGAAGCAATTGGAAGCCGTTTCCTAATCCAGACCTACACAGCCGTGTGTCTTTCCCCATATCCCACATCCCTAATGACTGGATTCTCTCTCTCTATAGATATAAAACAGTCTATCATTTGTATTTGAATCCCTTTCTTTAATATTATTAGACTACATAGGCACATATTTAAAGAGGTCAGATGGCTTGTTAACACAGTGTACATTGGTATTGTGCAGCTCTCAGCAAACAGATTTGCAAGAACAGATTTTTTAAGACTAACACAAGAACTTACAAAGTTAAAGAGAAAAATAAAAAGTTACTTTCTATTCTTAATAAACTCAATCTACCTTATGAAATAACCTCATTGAAAGAGAACAAGCCAGTGCTTCGCCCTCTCTCAGCATCACTACTGGATTACAGCTTTATTACTCACCTAACTCTCTGCTGGGAAGTTATAGCAACACAACATGTACCCTTTCCTGAACATAGCTTTACCTTCTTGCTTGATTCATAACACTTAACTGATCCTGGAAAGGGGAAGTACATTTCAGTCCTCAGTGTAGGACCCTATGTATCTTCAGGAAGGCTAAACTCATGGAATAACTCTATTCTCAGAATGACTCAACAGGGAAAAACTGAATCTTCCAGAAGTAAACTAAAAGTTAACCCTCTTCTGTTCTTTATATAAGCCTTTCCCTCATGCAGGAGACGTGGGATGTCTATAATCTTTGAACTAAGCTAGTTTTTGTTACCCTGTACGACTGAGGATAACACTGGGCTCATTGCCCTGTTATTGTCTCTGTGCAGTGAGGCTGGGTTACTGGTTCCTTAAGCATTCCTTTGTTCATGTTGTCTCTGCACAGTGGTAACACAGTGAGGACTTTACCTCCTCATATAGCTTCCCTCTATTCAAGTGAACTAATGATAGGGGATATGATCTGCAGTACAGCATGGTTTGCTAGTCATTTCCCTCTGAAAAGCAATAGAGATATTTGAGAGGATTAAACCAACAATTTGGTTCTAGGTATGCATGAAAATAATTATCCTTTTAATCCTAGGAAACAAAAGCAATTCATTTTCATTGATGCTGTTAAGGGTGTTTTGAGGCCTAAACAGTCTTAGACTCTTTATATACCCACAGGTTTTTGCTGTAGTTGTAACTTCCTTTCTTATGACAGTCCAGATTTCCCAGAAATTCCATCTTACCCCAGAGAGAGAAAGAGAGACAGAAAAAGAGGATTGGAAAAGACATTCTCTTGCTGACTGTTAGGGTAGGATTTGTCTCACCTAACTCTAAGCATTTATATTAATAGGTGTCAATAGCTGAGCTGGTCACTCCGGGCTCTATTTGCAGTCAGTGGGGAGAAATTGTAACATAATTTGTCTGAATGCTTCCAGGTATTTGCTTTAGACTGAACTGAGCTTTAGAAATGCCTTACTCTCTGCTCTATCTGCAGAGGCAGCTCAGCTTTACTAGATCACAAGTGAATGCCTATTGTCACTCCATTAGATGAATCATGTTTTTTCTCTCTCATACTGTTTTTAATGCACTTTCTTTTTTGCTTTTCATTTTTCCTATGTCATTTTTCCTCTTTCGTCTTAGGACAGCTTGTCTTCTAACATCTCAGCCAGTCCACCAATGCAGTGTGCTTTTCTCAAAAAAACCCATGACTACAAAAAAGCAACACATGCAAGATTTAGCTCTCAAAACATAACAGTACCCCTCACAATTTCTGCAGCATTTCTACTAATGACTGAATTATGTAAGGATAAAAATATTTCTAATACTTTTCCAGTACCTACTATATTGATGAACCTTGCTTCTGTATCACAGGAGAATAGGTCAGGATTGCAAAAATTGAACAAAAGTAAAATTATTTCATTCCAAAGGCACCCTTTCTGTTGCTAGTGCACTATTACCAAAACCCAAGGCAAAGAGTTTAAAACTAATTTTGATACATCTGCAGTAGCTGCAGCCATGTCTCCGAATGTAATTACCAAAGAAGTAGTTAATCCTACAAAATTGCATTAAAATAATAAAATTAAAGAACATATAAAGCAAAACTATAGATATTTAAGGTTGCCCAAAGAGGCTATAAAGTCTTTACTCTTGGACATACTTAGAATTGGACTGGACACAACCTAGCACAACCTGCTTTATTTATCCCTGCTTTGAGCAGGGGAGTAGGCATGAGGATCTCCAGAGGTCCAATTTTACAAATTCCAAATTCTGTTGTTCTGTGAGTCTAAGCATAAAGTCACATTTAATTTTGGCTTAACTGAGATGTTTAAGGCAAGTGCACCTCATACCTGTGCATGGGTTTTGATTTTCATAATTATGTCCCAAAAGATGGGAGCCCACATCCAGTGTTACACTCAGAATGTTAATGTCTTTGTTTCTGCAGTCTGGAGAGTCTTCAGGAATATCTAATTGATACATAAAATATTGAAACTTCTGAACAGAAACACACAAAGCCACTTAGAAATCTTTCTTTTCTCATTCAGGGTGGGATTCATTTTGGCAGTACTTTTGTGGCTTAAAATAGATTTCTGGACTAAATTAACCACCAAAGCTTGCTTTTTCATCAGTCCAAAGATACAGACACTGCTAAGAGATGATTTGATCTGTCTGAAGACAGGTTTTGAGAATACACAAGACGAACGTCCCAGTGGAATTCTCCATTTGTTTTCCTGCACTATGGAATGAGCCTGCCCCGCTGACTGAGGCTGCATACATAAATTTTAGTGCTGAATTTTGACAAGCCCAGTCTGAATCTCAGCATGGTTTAAAAAGGGTGCACCCCTGGTTCTGGCACTGTTCATAAGCAATTAATTTTCTTTTTTTTTTTAAAGACTTTTGTCTTCAAAAATTGTCCTAGATAAATTTTCCTATGAATGGTGGCTTGAAAAACTTAACAAAAACCCCAACTACTATGAACACTCTTCTGAAATCCATTTCATGATTTCTTACTCATCTAAAAAATACTGAGGGGAAACAGTTACTGAGTAATTCTGTGAACCAAGCATGAATAAAACACTATGGACAATGAGCTGCCCATAAAGCATCTGTGCTTTACTCTTAGCAAATTTGTTTTTAAAAAATTCACAATGCTTGCCTTAAAGAAAAAAACACAAAAGTAACGCACAAAAAACCCAACAAAAAACCTCCAAAACCAGTAAAGTCGACAATATGACTTGTGAGAATTCCATATTATTTCAGTATCCAGTAGCTGCTGTGCAGAAGGACCAGTTAATTAACTGTTTATTATTCTTACTTCAATAGCTTATTTTCATATAGACTGGAAAGCCTTGCAGAGATTCCCCAGAGCATATCATGGTGATGATTTTTTAGAAAGACAGCATAATCAGACATGAATTCCATTTCACTTCAATAAAAATATGTTTTCTGTTGAGTTCGACACTTCAGTCTCATTATAGCAGCAGTTTTACTAGATGGGTTTATACAACCCACAGGAAGTGTATGTACACAGAGATGTTTGAAGGGATGTTGGACATTTGTATCCGACAATAAAACCTTGCTTGCTCGTGTTACACATCACTGGGATGCCATGGAATAACAGCAGAGTAAACTGAGCTTTATTTATTATGATTGTAATTCTTGATTATGGAAGGACAAATAAATGTTAAGTATCTGGAAACAGATGATAGTTTTATAGCTGAACTCGGTGATTTGCACATAAAGCTGTGGAAGTGGAATACTTAATTTACCATTATGTCATGATTTATTTTACAAAAGCTGAGTGAGCATTGAGTAGAGTTAACCTTATTAGAGTTCTAGGCAGATGTTATGAACTCTCTTGGGACTCTCACAGTTCAAACATAAGGATACAACAGAGCTTTCTTGCCTAATATTAGCTACTACCTTACAGCCTTTTCTTTAGATCCACGAATTACCAGCACTCAGAGTAGTTCATTCAACCAGTCAAGACATTTCTTAGAAACCCTGGGGAATCTGTGAAAGTGCTCTGATTGCTTTGAAAGTGTTTCAGTTTCCTGCTCTTAAAAATCACTGCCCTAAATGACAGCTTAGGAGCAGAAACGTTATTCAGAATCAGCTTCATCAAAAAAGGCTTTGAAATTTAAAAAGATACATTAACTGAAAAATTCTGATTTCAGTAACAGAGCAATATTTAGTAAATATCAGAAGGTTAAATTAAATTAGGATCATACTTAAAGGCTTTACTCTAGCATTCCTTAGCTGTTCAGTGGAGATAGCTAATAGCAGCTGGCATATCCTGGAAAGTCCTTAAATGGAAACCTCTTCTGTTCCATTTTTTTGGGGGGAAGTTTATAACAAGTTACATTTCAAGATCCTACTCTGAATGAACATTTCTTTGTAATTTGGAAATGGGACCTCACATAGTATTGCTGAAATTTATCTACCATGTTTTGCCCTTCTTTTTATAAATGTTGCTGAAATTTGAATAATAAAACAGCCTTATAAAATTCAACTTACTAAGATTTTTTCTTAGAACAAGAGAATCACATAAGAATACAAAGAAGATTAATTTGAAGGTATTTTCCCAACTCACTGGCTGAATTTAGATAAATCCATCACATTGAGCTATCATACACCTAAGAGTTATGTCCAAAGGTATTTTACATAGCTTTTTTTCAGCATTGTCCTTGGTGCATCAGGACCTAGGTGATTATTTTTCCCAATGATTCCTGTACCATGTGACTTTCCAGTCCCAACTGGGTATTTAAGTGGCAGACCCATAAAGGAAACGGGTGTAAAACATCAGCAGTTGGGTGGCAGTGAGACTCTTGAAACTCCTGGATTTATCTGCAAGGCATTGTCCCCAGCCCAGTACAGGTTAATGCTGCTGTACCTCAGCTAAAGCCAGTCATCTTTTTGGGTTTTTGGGTTTTTTTTCCTCTTTCTGCATTAGTGTCTGCACAGTGATATATTCTCAGCAGAAGGAGTAAATATTGACTGCAATCTCAGTTATGGGTGATAAGGTTACTTTTCAGAGAAATGAGTTGTAGTATTCCAGACCAAGGAGGGAGCACGATCCAAGCTGCTGCTTGCCTAAGAGCATAAACAGAACTGAGAATTGACACAGTCACTGAAATATTTAAACTGGGGAGGATGCTTAGGCAGTCGTAGGACTCTGGAGGCTGGATTCTTTCATCTCCAGTTCAGGTGCCAGTCAATAGACAAGAGGAAGTTGTGCATCTCAGAGGGTGCTTCAGCTCCATGTACATACCAGGGCTTTTTTCAATCTATTTAACAACTAATTCTCCCTCTGCATGTCTTTATCTGTCCTCATTAACTCTAATGAAGAGTCTACAATAATCAAACTCCTTTCTTAAATGTCTCAGCTAAATGTTTAAACTGACGCAAAATCTATCTGGTCCTAAGAGTCTCTAGAGCTTTTTGTTGAAGATGTGCCCTGACAGATGCAGCTGCACAGGACATTTTAAATTAGGCATCACTGTAAAGTCTCTCATGAACTCTAGGTCACAGTCATTAAACTTCACACTTACGGATTTTGTTGTTGATTGCAGAAATTTTTCTGTTAAAAAGTCATGTTAAATCTCAGCGTGACATCCAAGGTTACACTGTGCAAACTGACTGCAAGTCACATCGAGAAATATCAGGAGCAGAATTTCAACCTCGTCTATATAACAATTTGTACCTCAGCTGTTACTGTACATCTCCCAAATTTATATTAGGAACATTTGTGTTCTGTAGTGTGGAAAAATGATGATCTCCATAAAGTCCAATTCTCCTAAAATGTTCAATTACTCTTACCCATAGCTTACTAGATTCCATTTTTTAAGACTAGTTTTATTTTCATTGACATGATTTTTCAGGCTTGGATGGATGTGAGTTCCAAATGGCAAACACATACATGTGCACGGATCCTAATGAACCTGTGGTATAATTATGCAGAAGTATGTGCGTGTTGTTTACTGTCAACAAATAATGAAAGGATAGAATCTTAATTAAGAAGTGGGAATGTGATATTGCTGGATAGTATTATTGCTTTTTCTGGGAAGAATTATTGCATCTTTAATCACATACGAGGTTCTCGGAAAATCATATGCCTCAAGCAAATGAGAAATTCAAAGAAATGAGCATACAGAAGACTTCCAGCAATCTCATTTTTCCAATGTGACTAACATAAATGTTTGGATGCAATAAATGTAGTTGAAATAAATGTATTGTGACACCAAATATTTTAAGGCACTAGAAGACCCACTCAAATGCAGCAACTGAATCCACTGCTGCTGAACTAAATTTTAAAGAGACACCACAACATCCCAAGAGTTTCTCTGCCAGAACCATCTCACCAACTCTCCTACCATCTCACAACCACTTAACCAACATTACTGCAAAGAGCACTTTCCCTTAACCCTTAACATTATTTTATTGTAACATTCATCAGTGACAGAGCAATTACATTAACAAGTCCCTTTCTGTATTGTTTCTTTCTACACATGGATGAAGCCGAGCAGAGAAGTCAGAAGCATGACCACAGTGCATAAAAGCCATGTTGATGGTTTTAAGATTTATTTGCTACTGAACTGGATGAAAATAAATGTTTTAAGAAGGACAGACTGCTAAGTGTATAACCACTAGGTAGATCTAATTTTTTGGGTATAAATGGTGATTAAAGCACAGGAATGTAGAAATTGGAAGACTTTATGGATCCAGGCTGGCCTTTGTTTCCTATTCATGTGACAGTTGTATTAGTTATTTGAATGATGATATCTATAAATTAATACTTACAGCAAGAAGTTCCACTATTTTTTTTTCACAAGAATGTGTATAAATCACCTATGAAAATGGAAGTAAGAATTTCCAATGGCATAGAAGTCCAACACAGTCAGAAATTATTACTAAGCAGATCACTTCTGATAAGCAGTTCAGTTACAGATCCTGCCCTTCTGCACTAACTGTGTAAGATCAGGGGAAAAAGGGGATTCTGCATTCCTTGACTCTTGAGCATTGATAGCACAATAGATGGCAGAGTGTATTAAGTGCCATTTTAAGTTGTCTGAGCACAACTCAGAGAAAAAACTCAGTTTCTCTTCAACATCACTGTAGATACATGGATAGATCCAGAAGAGCTCATAGTACTGATCCACAGCCACTGAGCTGTCCAGGAGCAATGCTCACCCATCTCCTCTGGGGAAAATGAAAGCTGTTGCCAGCCAGCGTCCATTCTGGGTCATTCTAAGAGGGACATTTTTAAAGATAAGTAACCAAGACTTTAAAGACAAGTAAACAGAATCGTGGTCAAGGAGGTGTCAAGGCTTCAAGTGCATCCACAGGGTCAGCAGCTCCTCTCCTTCCTCAAGTGGTTTAGCAGCCTATGTTCAAGGTCAGGTCTGATATGGTGGAGCCACAAAACTTTGGATCAAACTTTGTAAATACAGCAGAGTGTGTGGGGAAACAGTGAGAAGCCTCATGTGCTGCTTCCTTACCCAGGAGCTGCACTTCAGCCATGCCCTTGGTCTTGGTGCTTGCCTGCACTTCACATTCCCATGCAGTTAAAAGTCAGAAGGAGAAGAGATCCTTCAAATGAAAAATAATGATTTACAGGGGGTTCTGACAGAGAAAGATAAGTTTTGGGACCTGGCTAGTGGGATTTGAGGGGAAGATTCAATTCTGCCAAGCAAAACACACATAACTTCACATTCATTCTGGAAGCCATAAGAAACAATAGGGTGTCGTACTCATGCAGTGGTTTGATTGATTTGTTGGAAAGAAAATAGAGTTGTTTTATTTACTCTGAACTGGAGAGCAAGGTTTCCACCCTTTCCCTCATTTAAATGTATATATATTGTCTTTTTTTTCTTTTTTTTTTTTTTGCTATATACTCCTCTCCTAACCCTGGTTCCACACTTCAGTTAAATGCAAGATTTAACAGTAACAAAGGTTGTCTTTTTTATTTTGCATACACTTCATGCAACCATTAAGGTATGCCCATTTATTTGAAAGCCTTTGTTTTGCATCCATGAAGCAAACACAGCAATTCCATCCCAGAAGAGACTGGGTGAAGATGCACAGAGCAGTAAGGTTAAGTTTTTTTCAGTCTGGACCGTTTCAGTGAGTTGTTTGGATTTGTACCCATTACTACTCATATTGGTATTTCTGCATGCTGTGAGATCAGAGCAGAGATGGATCATGCTTCTAATCCAATTCTTTCTAAAATGCATAGAGAAGTCTCAGTTAACTTCCACATCAATTTCATTCACACCTGAATGGGAGTAGGCACCTTGTTCCTCAGGAGTAAAGTGGTATCTTTTGGAGGAGCACATTGTGGCTTGTGAAGTCTGCTGCAAACATTCAATCATTTCTAGAAATCTGCTCAGCACTCTCTCCTTCTGACACCAAGACTGAATAGATTTCCTCCCCATATATCTGACACAAGTGCTTCTGAGGTTGATGAAACTTCTTTGGACACAAAGAAGGAGATAGACATACTTTCAAAATTCCTAATCGCCACCAGGAAATGACAGTTATATCATGATCTGACAATTAATGATAAACCATGATGCTGATGTAATCATATCTATAATGAAAACTATGTAGTCATAGCAAAAGGGTTTCATAACAAAACAAAACACTTAACCTTATTTTGACCCATCAGAAAATTTTATATTCTCAATTTATACTGAACACAGCAAATGCGCCAATCTCCCAGAAACTTCGGTGTTGTAGCAACTTGTTTGTGCTCAGGCATTTTGTAGAACGGAAATCCAGGCAAATGTTCCAGCCAGGAACTTCAGTATGCAAAAGAGAAACTTGGTGTTGATAGCTGGGAAATGAGAACCCAGCAATGTGTCAGTGAAGTCTGTGATCACATTTTCTTGCAACCCTGAACTGTTGTAGGAACTCTGGCACAACAGGGTACCTGAGCCGTGGCATTTCTTGAAACTTGGAGAGAGACTGGATTCTGTGTCACAGCTCCAGGAGAGAAATCCCAGGTAAAGCGAAATCCGAAAGAACTTGGATTGATAGCAAGAGCTTCACATTTCCACTTTTGCTGCCTGAGCCTGCAATGTACCTGCTGTACTTTCTCAAGAACTGAGGTCAAGCGTTTTATGTCATCTTAATTGTGAAGGCACATCAGGATGGTTTTGATACAGGGGTTTGTTCACTCATATAAATGCAGTGCTTCGAGGAATGAAAACGCATGTGCTGTAAATGTGATTGCTGATAGAAATAGGACTTCTGAAATCAAAGGCACGAATCAGAATAGGAAGCTGTTTTTCTCACACAATGTTCTCTATATACTTGGGGTTTTTTATGGCCAGGCACTTATTTAAGAAAATGACATACTCCATTTAATGAAAGCAATGGAGCTGCTTTAGTGTGAGACAGAAGTAATGAATGCACCATGGGGATGGAAACCTTCCATCCTAAATATGGCTTTGGACAATAACAGATTCAGTTGTCAATGGGGTTGTGTGCATTTACAGCAGGACTGCGTTTACTGCAGTGCTTTGTCTTTTCATCATCGTTCATTAAGTTACTTAATCCCCTGTTTGCCTCTGGAGAAGGAACTATATGAATATCCACTCTCTTCTCATTTATTTTTATATGACATTGCTCATATTTAGATGCCTTCAGTGTATTATGATGATTTGATCATTATAATGATCCATAATACAAGCATTGCACTCTGTAAGCTTGCAGTTTACATCCACTAGAAAAATCCTATCTGTTGCTATGTGGGAAATACGGAACTGTTCATTGCTCATGGGAGCATTGGGTGAAAACAAATTTTATGTCTGAAGTTACTACCAAAAGTTTTAACACACATTTTTGTTCATTCATAGATAGTCACCTTTGGTAACCTTTGATATTCTCTGAAGTTTGAGTCATTTAGGAAATGAGTTGTCATCTTCTCATTAAACCCTCATTTTAAAGTTTATTTTGTGCATATCAGCAGGTTTTCAAGTGGTATTCATAGGCAGTGGTTAGGTTGTGTAATTCTTAGATGAGCATTCTGTGTTTACAAATATATCCTATTTTCTTTGCAAGTTTATTTCTCTAATGCATTCCTTCCAGCCACTCACACATGTAGGGGATTGTTTTGCAACAGCAACATGACACTCTCTATCTCTCACAGATAATCTGTTTCTTGGCTGGTCAGCTGCATTGGCCTGTGCTTTATGTTCTGCCAAACCGTGAAGGTGGGGAGATCATAATATTTTGATTATATCTAATCCACTCTGAAAGCATTTTTATTAATGGGCAAAATAAACAGAGTGGTGGAATAATATAGGACATGAAAGTGCAGAGTGTTTTCCAGCTGGGTAGAGCAGCTTAATGGATCAGCCAGACAAAGTAGTTTTCTGACAAACTAGAATAAGATATTTAAACTCTTGCAAGATTGCAGGCCTATTCCTTTTCACAGCAATGATGAAAGATACTCATATGTAAGTGTCTTAAGTGTCTTTCTGGACCACAGCCTCTATAAATTACAAGTATAGGAAACTCATTTGTCCTATGGCTTCCCTCTGGAGCGCACCAGGTGTCATGTGTACATACATCCCTTCAGTAACTGTGGAAATGGATTTTCTGCTACACAGTTTTCCATTACAAGGACTTATGCTTAGCCAGGTACTTGCTGAATTTCCTTCAGCTAGGGATTTGACCCTCTGTTCTCTGTTTCTTACTTATTTGTTCTGAGTGTATAAGTCTACCATGATAGCTCAGGATGGATATTTCAAAGGCAGATTTATGTCAATAATCCAGCCAGGTCAGCTGCTTAAATAAGCCCCTAAAACAAGGTTAGAGGTTAAGGTTAGAAACTTAAACTGCTGAGATCCCCACATATTAGTTCCATTCTCATTTCCACATCCTCAGTTTCAAAGGTGAGTGGGAGTGCTGTGTCCAAAGTACAGAAAACTGATGCCTTCTCTTTTGCATGGATTCCCGGTATTGAATCACAGAATACATCCAGGAGATACTCCTAAGTAGGGACATAAATGACAGGATTAACTTCCCCTAGCATTAAATGTGAGATATAGCTCCAAATTCAGAGATTGGGCTCATTTCAGCTGTCCACACGTAGGTATCCTGTGCCATTTGAGGAGCCCTGTCTGTGGTATTTGCTGAGGGATGTGCATTACAGGAGACCCGTACTTAGGCCAGTCCTAAGGCATCTCAAATGACACTGCTGATCTCCATGTGGGCATCCTCTCACCATCACAGCCAGAGACTGTGAGACTGGTTCCTTGAATAAAGATCTTCACTCCCCTAAAAAGATTGTAGGCACCACAGGCATGATTCATTTGCTTCAACTTTGGTATCCACTGCCATTTGAGGTGCTCTGTAGTATCCTAAAAATGCATCTGGAGATGGAAAAAATGACATAGGACTCCCAGAAAATCTGTGACCTTCTGGAGCAGCAACTGGGCATCAGACAGGATGTCATGGGTCAACAAAAATGGCTCTAGGTGCCAGTTACTAGACCCCTGAAGTAAAACCTTAGCTAAGAACTTTATGTTATAAACATCTAAAGTTAGGGGAAATGAATCCTAATTTTAAATAACAGCATCTGGACATTTCACTTTCCTTCCTATCAGGGCAGAGTTATACCTTATCATACATTCATGAGTCCCTCTTCCAGTTTTACATTTCTTCCAATTTCATTTGATACACTTCCAGTAATTTTTCCAATGAATTTGCCAACAAATGCATTTTTGTGTCAATAAGCATTTCCAGGATATAAATCTAAGTACTGGAGATAAGGGAACAGCTCAGATTTAAGGCTCATTTGTTTTGAGGCCATTGAGCTGACATTATCAATTACCATTTCAATTAGTGCTAATTGAATTGCTGAGGTTTCTAGATGGTCGTCTGATAGCAGTAATTCATTTCATCTAGACCGAAAATTGCCAGGATCTTTCAATCACAAACCCTCACTTGTGATTCTCATACATAGATACTAAAAGGTGGACTGGATAGGTTAAAAAAAGCAGCTAAAACCCCTAAAACTCACGGTGACTCTGGAATAACTTGAACACATACATGACTTTTGTAAAGCCTCAATGTAATAAAAGGAGTACAATTTATGGCAAAAGCCTGAAAAAAAAAATTGCCATGACAGTTTAGGAGGTTGCTTGGGTGTCAGGTGTTATGGCCATAAAGCACAGTTTCACTTGAACATTGCAAGGAGATGTTCCTCTGATTTCTGGGTTTCAGGGAGATTGATGATGACAATACAGATGTGCATGCATGTATGGGCTCTTCAAAAATATTTTTCCAATAATCTGACAAATGCATAATCTACATATGATTAATTCAGACATCCCAGAAGTGGTTCTGGTGTTTCTGTGACTGTCAGAAATTATGTTTGAAAGAACATCAGTAAAATAAAAATATTTCATTGGTGGTGAATATGTACCTCCTTTCTTTCCATCCCACAGTTTTTTCCAGATGTTTAACAGCCACCATGAAAGGTTTTAAGTAGGTGATGTCACTTACATTCATGGGCTCCCTAGAGCCTTCCTGAAGCGATGCCAGGGTGCATCCAAAGGGCTTGATAGCAAATCCAGAGCCCAGGGAGCTGTGTCTAGTCCACATACCACAGCATTCTTTAGGCCTGATGCTCAGATATCTGTGATAGCTGAGTGTACTGTGCTGGTATTGTTTTTTCTGTTTATAGAAACCTAATAAAAATAATCTTGAAAAGCATTCTCAACAAAAACACTGAGGGAGTGTACACTTGGCAAAACACACTCAAACCTCAGCTTTTGAATGGTATTTTCACTGTTCTGTTCCCCGCTTCAGTATCAGGAAGGGCCATTGAAGCAGATGAAGCAAATAAAAAGAGTGTACTGAACTTTTTCAAACCTCAGAAGAGCTTTGAGGTTTGACAAAGGATTTCAGCCAATTCTTATTTTATCTGAATCTGGTCTTCTTTATTCCTAATGTTAATATGACTCCTCGCCCTCCTCATCCACCCAAATGCCTAAAAACTTATGGCTGAAAATAACCCAAGAGTTAGAATTGTCCAGCAATTAATCAATCCACATAATATTGAGAAGATTAAGCCTTAATTTCCTTTTCAGACATATGCATCCTATGTGACCATTCCTCTCTGTAACTTAAATGTCCTTTCAAGAAAGAAAGAAAGAAAGAAAGAAAGAAAGAAAGAAAGAAAGAAAGAAAGAAAGAAAAAGAAAAGAAAGTAAGAAAGAAAAGAAAGAAAGAAAGAAAGAAAGAAAGAAAGAAAGAAAGAAAGAAAGAAAGAAAGAAAGAAAAAGAAAGAAAGAAAGAGAAAGAGAAAGAAAGAAAAAGGAAGAAAGGAAGAAAGGAAGAAAAGGGAATTTGCTTTTGTCACAGTAGTGCTGAGAGGCTAAAGCCATTAAAATGATAGAGTGGAACAAATACTATGCTAAGAGGCAACCATAAGTTCCTCACACAAGTTTCCAAGTGCTTAATTTATCATTAATGCATTGTTGCTTTCCAGCCCAATTGTGATTGCTGACCGTGGCATTCTGGCTAACTGCAAATATGCATTAAATGTAGCATAAACCATCATGCAGGAAATTAAAGACATAGCACATTACTTTGCAAGTAGGAAGGGGCAGGAAATCACAGAGAAAGCTACTACTAATCAAGTCACAGGCAAAAGCCATTCCACTCACGTGAAAGCTACATTTGGTGAAAACACCCCTTACCTGGGTTTCTTAAAACTCTGCCAGAAATGTTTCATCATCCACTGAATGCAGATATACACAATCTCAAGTTTTCTTCGGTGTTCAGAGCTTCTTGGCATCCTAGTTTTGATTCAAGCTCATTCCTAATTGATTATATTGTAATGAAGGGTACAAGAAGGGACTAGGAAGAAGAAGAAAGCTCAGAATCGCCTCCCAGGCATAAAATGTGTTTTGATTTACAGTTAATGAAACTTTTTTATTATTCAAATTACACCTTAGTATCGTGGTTGGATTTAGTCTGGAATGAGCTTATCACACACATATGTCCCATTGGTCTCCATCTCAGCAGCCGGGGTGGGTTTATTTTGGCGGGCTGGAAACAATGTCAGTGGTTTCCTTTTTATTCAAAGCAGCATTTGGCACACTTGCAGAGTGCTTAATGGTTTGTGTTTAGAGAAAAGGAACTTGACACAAGTTGGGAAAATACTTTTACATTCTTAGATATGTAGATGTAGATTTATATGTGCATATATGCACATGCTATCTATATGTATATGTATTTATATACACATTCTATATATATGTGTGGGTATGTATGTACACACATATATGTACATTTCAGGAGCTACTGAACTTCTAAAATTACCTCCTTCCTTTCTTAAGACTAAAATTTCTTTCTCCAGTATTCAACCCGTCAGACTTCCCCTCTTTTCATCTCCCAGTGAACAGCAGTAAGAACCAATCCTAGCAAACTGCACTTGTGGATGTTTTTGAAAGGCAGCTCCAGTGTAGCAGTTACTTGCCAAGGAGATTTTAGCAACGTCTCATTTTAGTTGTTGAATAGATTTAACGGCAGCTTTTGCCAGATGAATCATAACTGAAACTCAAGAGCTTTGGTTTGGTCCTGCTAGGCCTGCAAAAGTTCAAATATACATATGGGGGCCACTGAAACCACAGGGAGCCTTGTTGCTGACTTTGTCTATTGGTCTCCGAATTTGCATCAAGTCCCCAATGTGTTTGGGCTCCTCCTTTCCCTCTTGGCCCCACATGACCTTCATCTTTAGAAAGACACCATTGTAAACCCAGATCCCACTACAGAAGTGGAGTTCAACCATTAAATGAAGTTCAACCACTAAGGTTGACCTCTGCTGTTCAGTGTTTTTTAGGGGATGAATTTCTAAGGCCTTACACCATTTCCAGCTTCAGTTGAAAATGTGTTTGTTAGGTGCATCCCAACTCCTGCTTCCTGAAGTTGTTCACATGGAAAAGTGTCCCTTCACAAACAACTCTTAGCCCAGACAGAATGCAAACAGCACATCATAGCTTGCTCACGTGGGAGATTCCAGATGGGAATGCCATTGGGGTTTTTTCCAGTTTACTATAAATGCCATTAATGCAAAAATATATTCTAGATTCAGTTTAAAAACATCAGACTGAAATGAGTTTAAATTAGAATAACTTTGTTAGATTAAATTCAAGACATACTTGACACATCTTCAGGTACAGCCTTCATAATCTTTGAGTAGTTTTATTACTTTCTCCTCAGTCTCATAATTTTTCCTTTTTAATTAATTGGTAAAACACAGATTTTTGTACTCTCTAGGTTTGATGGTGATGAATTCTTCCTTTGTAATTTGATCTTGTCCTATTATATTTAAATCCTTCAGAACAGCCAAAAGACATCTCCTGAACAAATTATAAAAATCTTTCTTCTTTGTATTTCTATTTTCTCTTCCCAAACAAGACCCCACTGAGGTGGCTAGCTAAGTTTCTAACACACATTCACTTCCTATGAGGGCAAGCAGAGTAAAAAACCACAGACGTCTGATAATCTCTAATAGTTTGATTGTTCAAATTTAAATGAAATGAACACTTATTTTGACAAAGCTTTCTTGCAGTCATATGTTTTCATTAGCTTAGTCCCTTCTTTCTTCGAATCTCAGCTTCTCTCTCCTTGAGAATGATTTACTAAGCCTATACTGCTTAAAGAGACTGAGGCTGTGTGCTGCTGAATTAATCAATCACTATTTTAAAATAGTATCATATGCAATATAATATTTTTCAGCCATTTGCAATTCATGCTTCTTGCTGTGTTAGATTTAAAAAAAAAGGTATTTTTGTTCGCATTTACTCTTTCAAACTTCATCCTAAACTTCAGGGAGAACAATCATATCTTTGCTTCCATCCATCAAGTTATTCCTGCTATTTTTCACTTATGGACTATATTATTCTCACTTGCAATATAAATTTCAGGCAGAAATTTTTCATGTAGACGAAGGAATTACACAACAGATTGTAAAATATAGTTTCAAATCTAATCCAAATTGCTATGGCTTTTGCCTCTGCTTAATTACCTGTACTAAAAATGATTTATAAAGGAGTTTAATGCTGTATTTCAGCAACTTTCTGGAATTTGTACTCTCGTGCTGTGTTGTAAATTTATAGAAGGTGATCTATCTTTAGCCTTCCTTGTAGGCTACTTGCTCACTGCTTGATGTGATGTTCAGTTTATTCTTTGTGCTTTCTAAACACAGTAATTATGATCAATAGGAGGAAAATTGTGACGGCTTTTGAAAATTCTTGTGGTACCTTCTGGGAAATTATTTTTTGCACAAAAGTTGTGACTGCCTCTTTTGGTTTGTGTTAACTTTATTCCATTTTTGAAGTTGTTAAAATTTTTTGTGCATTTTTTGTGGTGAAGCTGAGAAATCTGTATAGGAATTTATTTTCTTTTTTTAATTGATGTTCTTTTAAGTCACAAAGCTGTTTTCTAGCAAAGAAGAGAAAGTTTTGATTACAACAAGTATGTTGATACTGAAAAATAGCACTGAAGCACTTTTATTGTGCAAGATGACTGACCAAGGGACCAAGAGTAGACTAGGGAGTGATATCAGAGCTTTTGGATAATATATCCAGAGACCAGAAATGGACATTTGATGGCATCCAACCCCATACCGGCAGTCAAAGATACAGTGCACAAAAACTATTTTAGGAAGTGAGTTTACTTGCATGGAGAAACACTATCTTAAAAAAAATGTTAATTTCCCTTTATGTCTGTAAACAAGGCGATGCCGTATTTATCATCTTAATTTTACCACATGCCTTTCTTCAAAGTAATGTTTTACTGAATCCTCCCTACTGAACTGAAAGAGTCAACAGCAATCCTAGCTCTGAGCTAAGACATTGAGGAGAAAGGTTCTCATAGTCCAGTCTCTTTGCCATGTCCCATATAATAAACAAATGGAATAATATGTCTTAGGATAAATGACATTTTAATAAAAAACACCAGCAGGGTGTTTTGCCTTATAAAGTACTGCTCTTTTCTAATCACAACTACTAAAATTACCATACCTAACTACCTGTGAATGACATTTTTAATCCAGAAGTACTCCCAGTAATCTGCATGGGAATGAGTAAATCATTATGCAATGTGAATATGGTTGTCATGATCTGGATCTAATCTATTTTGTTGAATAATATAGAAAATTAAAATATCCTAGACAAAAGGAGAAAATGTGGCAAAAACTTTCCTACTTCTACTTGACTTTGTGTGCCTGAGGACTGAAGTATCCATTTATTTGTTTTTTAATAACTGACTCATGGTATGGTGGAGTTGTGGGTCTCAGATAACTCTTCTAATATTTTTCCTAACATCATGGCATTTCTGGCATGCCCATGGTAAAATAAATCTTCCTTACTTAGAGGAATCCTTTGAAAAACAATATTTGAATAGATTTTCTCTTGCTGAAGACAGCTGTCACTTTTTCTTCCCTTATCTCCTGGGTATCCAGGGTTGGAAAGGTCTTCTTTTGAATTTATTTTATCATTCTATATTTGTGCTCATATGGTAGACATTTGCTGACTCTATGGCATATGTGTTATGCAAACCCCAGTGACCAGAGTGTTTTGAACAGCCATGAGCTGTAATTCCAAACATATTAAGAGATTAAAATAATTGCACTGTTTACTTTTACAAGCTTTCCACAACAAATATAGCCACCCACTTCTATACTAAAAGAAAACGGAGTGATGACAAGGTCTACACTATTTTCCAAGGTTAGCTGTGAAATTACTTTCTTAAACTGCATAAACTCAAATAATGGCCTTGCTGCCCTTGCACACCCAGGCCTTCCAGTAGGGCTGGTTATTACATAAATAAATTATTTCTGATCTTCACCTACAGCTCTTTCTAATAACACTGTCAGGGACCACAGGAGTTTGAGTTGCTACTGCCTGTCAGAAAAGCCCATAAATACTGTCGTGGTGCACGATCAGGGCTCAGGCCTTGTACCCCCTCTTCTCTGTAGTGTGCTAGACCAGGGTCTGGCTTGGTTTTGGTCTGTGCCTTCACTAGACAGTGCTTAGACACTGTCCAGAAGACCTTTTTCCTCAGGGGAATGTGGATGTGAGTCATAATGTGCCACCACTTCTCAAAGCCAGAGGAATAGCCATGGCAAATTTCTTTCTGTGGTCCTTCCTGTGTATCTATTTTACAGACTAATTACATATGCAAAATTATACCTAGATATAAAAGCAAAAACCTTTTATTAATGCATGTTTATCTGGCTGACAGTTACACTCTGCATCTGGAGGGAGGTCTGAGGACTCTGGGGATTTGGCTTCCAGAAGAGTCAGGGACCTGGCAGGAATTTTGACTCCCGTCCACTTGCAAAGCCAGGTCCTACAATAATGTGCATGTCAACACGAGGAAAAAACACAACTATGTCCAATATATGCATCTGTACTACCTACATCCTTTCATCATAGTGGCCTCATGTCCACAGTGTTAACCTAGAATTAATTAATTAAATAAATAAATACATGTACGTAAATTATTATTCTACATAAATAACAGTAGAGTAATACCTTGGTATGACGTTTGATCCCTTTAATATCTCTTTTTATCGTAATTTAATCTAATCTGAAATTCTTATTAGAGTAAACTTTGTCATTTAAGTATGAACTAAGAAAAGTACAAAGTACCTGATTCTTATTACAAATGAAGGAAAAAATCTTACAAGAATAATGTTTCCTGTGAGATTTCTAATAATTACTTCTTGCAGTAAGGTGGGCACTGTTCCAAACAACACATTCTTTTTTTTATATGTACATATATATATTTGAAGTACTTCAGCTTCTGCTAAAAACCTGAAATTACAGAGATTTGCAAGGGAGTGCATTCCTGTGACATATCATAAGTCACAGGAGAGAAATATCTACACTTTCCATGATCAAGTATGAAAAAATTGTGTGCATATTTCCAATAGTTTGAGGGATTGTGAAATGTATTTAAAAAAAAAAAAAAAA
>VZTE01003046.1:58108-147133 GCA_013397775.1 Eulacestoma nigropectus
AAAAAAAAAAAAGGAAGAAAAATGGGGAAAAAAAAAAGCTAGATTCAATCATTATAAATTTTGGACTTGTTTCTGTAATGTTCCCAAAACCACAAGGTTACAATTTCTGGCAGAGAAAGTCCTGGAGCTGGGAGATATCCCTGGAAGCTGGAGGACCATAATTGCAAAGTGTCACTATAACCTTCCCCTGTTCATACCGTGTCCTCCCCCGCCATGGCCACTGGCTGACATGTCAGAGACAGGACATGGGACTAGGTAAACATTTAATCTTGGCCCTGCATATTTGCTCTTATATAAAAATCATAACCCAAATGACTCAAGGCTTGCAGAGGAATAACTTTATATAAAATCTTTTTCTCCAAATCGATGCCAGACATTTCAGGGCAGATATTCAAAATACCAAACAGTCCCCCAAACTCTTTGGGAACATCCAGCTCTGAATTAAAGCACTAACCTGGTCACATTTTTGATATATCTCTGAGCAGAATATCGAATTATTTCTCCTTTCACCACAATTTGGCATCAACACATTCAGCTGCAATAATTATCTCCTTGAAGTTGTAACTGGGTTGATGCCATCCAGTATAAGTATGCTGCTTAGCTTCAGTCATGCTTGTAAAATGTTGATGAAAGTTTCTGGCCTTAATGTTAGGGAAGCATTCAAAAGGGAAGTGGTTTTCCAAGTGTAAATAAATGCTGATTGAAAAGATATGGAGAAATCCTACTAAATTCAACTTATTTTTCTCTCTTTCTTACATTATCCATTTCTCTACTTAAAAAGAACACTCAAATTTCAATTTTTGTCAGAGTGTATTACATTTTCTAGAATATTTCTGGTAAGAAGAGAAGGAATTAGGGCGTAAGAAGGAAGTAGTTACTTGTACTTTTTTAGTTACTGTCTTGACAGAGATTTGGGGAGTTTTTAAGTGGATTTCCATGCAAACTAAATGAGAGAATGTTAACAGAGATTTGCTTTATCTCAAAGGAAAAATCATTTAAAAGAATGAATGGTTTTCATAAAGGCAGAAAAAGGTTTTGAAGTCAGAACTAACAAAAGCATTACTGTGTGATTTGGTCAGAGAAGAACACGGTGCAAATACAACCGCACTGGGAGAAGACTCAAAGTTTCAGTAAACCAACAACCAGCAGCCAGCACCAAGCAAAGGATCTAAATGTGATGAACATGTAAGTTATAACATTCAAATTAATGACATATGCAAAATGAGGTACACTTCTGAATCCCTTCCTGGCCCACACCCGTGATTTGTTTGCATGGTCATCAGAAAATTTCAGGAGGCAAGGGGCAGAGGGAAACCAGCTGACTAAGAAAAAAATAACCAGCAGGACAAACCCCCTCAACTTTTAGAAAACTGCTAAACTGCCCACCCAGGTTCAAGAAAAATGCCTGAATTTCTGATTAAGTTATGGTGAATACAGAATCTCCAATTTTAGTCTCTATAGGGCACTGACACTAACTCCAGAGCAGGCCCCAAAAGCTCATTGAAAGATCGGTCATTAGCTATGACTCTAAATATTCCTCTCCATTTCCCTCATATTTAGACACACTTTTCTCATTTCACAGTGCTTTCATCCCATAATTGAGTTTTATGTGAAGGTTTCTATCTGTGTTATTAAGTGACAATCATCTTTTCAAGTTAAATCAGTTTCTGATCTCACTGCTAGAAAAAGGCCTTCTCTTAGACCTGGACTCCAAGTGAAACAACCATCTCAAATGTGGTGAGAGGAAATTATATTTCAGCAGAACAGAAAGCATGTGTGGAAGCTTCAGGAACAGCCTCTAAATCTGACATATAGGCCCTTATTTCACCCTTCGGCCTAACAATGTTAATGAGACTTAGATTGGCTGGTGACAGTAAAAATTTAAGGTAGTACTCAGAAGCTAAATCACACCCTCCTTCATCATGCTGCTCTCTTCTAGAGAGGTCTGTTGCAGATTCAGAAGGTGTCAAATCTATTCCTTGGATGGTTCTGAGATTTTTCCCTTCACTCTGCAGTTGCTCCTTTCACATCACTTTTGTTCTGTTCCATTTCTCCTGTTCATTGCTCACCGATACAAACTCTGCTTAACATCTGGGAAAATTCTCCAAACCAATTCTTGAACCTACAGATGCTGGTAGTAGTAATAGTAATAATAATGAAACATTTATATATATATTACTTCTGTTTCTAAAATACATGAGGCTCCGTGCAAAAACAAATGCCACCCAATCAAAATAAATAGGATAAAAATATAATAAATATACTGAATATAATGCAAAGAGATTTGCAGGTGTGCGGACCCAAGGTCACCCAGACAGATGTGTTTTAGCTCAGCACAGATTGCAGCAGTCTGCATAGCCACTAATTGAGTTAATCTTATTGCAGCAGTTTCTACAGTAAAGTTCAGGCTCTCATACAAGTATGTGTTTATTTTGTACACAAGTGTGGACCAAGTTGTAAGTCCATTTGAGCTGCATATGTTCAATACACTTGCTATTCATGGGATCACAGAATCACAGAATATGCTGAGTTGGAACAGACCCACAAGAATTGTCAAATCCAACCCCTGGCCCTGCATAGGACAAAACCAAGAATCACACCACGTGCCTGAGAGCGTTATCCAAATGCTCCTTGAACCCTGGAAGGCTTGCTGCCATAACTACTTCCCCTGGGAAGCCTTTTCTATTGACAAAGTTTCATTTCCACTTCTACATTTAGAAGGAACAATAATATGCCAAAGACAATTAGGCTGATAACCTTAACTTTTGAACTGAGGTGGGATTCTCTGTGCTACTGCTGATGTATATCTATATGTATATATTTATATCTATATCTATCTATATATTTATCTCCTGGTATTCATGAGTCTTGATATATTGATAAACAACAAAATTGGTATAGTGGCACAATACAGGTATACTGATATAAATATCCACTGGCAGCCCGGTGCTGTTCCAATATTTCAATATTGAACAATAGGAGAACAATAGGCAATCTGTGCCTCTCCTATTCTTCTCTTTACATCTCATACAGATGTAAAACCCAGTGTGTTCTCCCCTAAGCTGTGCAATCAACTTTCTTCCCTCAGTGACAGCCCAGTCCTGGTCATCATGCCAAGAATGCTCTTTTGCTACATTATTTGGTAGACTTGTGTTTTCCTCTGCTGGTGTGATTAAATAAATAGCCTGCACTCAGATCTCAGCAAAATCCAGTGGGACTATATGTCCAAGTTACTGGGATATATTTTTTTCAAATATCCACACTACATGATTGTTCTCGCTTCAGCACTTGAAGGGCAGCCATCCAACTCACTTCTGAAAGAAACAATGATGAATAATCTACCAAATATCTTAAAGTCTCCTTTCTGCCTCTGTAGTTTTGCGTGGATATTATCCACCCTGGGGAAATGTGCTATTCCTCAACTTCATGACGGCCCATTTTCATTTCAGATTGCATAGAGCTGTTTTCCTTGGCATCAGGACTGACTGAATGAATCATCCCCATCATGCACAGCAGGGCTGTCTGGGACAGGGTGGTTGGATAAATCGCCCAAGTGTTCCTTCTTGTTTTTCCCTTCTTTCATCAAGACCTTGCCATCTCTAGACTGACTGTGGCTTTAACAATTCATAAGCTTGTCTCACATTTCCTTCTTAAGTGTGTAGGTGGCATTTAACTCACCCTAATTTTAGCCATTCAAATGTTAGTAATTTTGCCTTAACTCATCATCTGGTCTTCCTCTATAGTCAGCACAGAAACACTGGCAGCTTCAGCAGATTCACTGCACCTAAAGGGGTCCAAAACTGTTACATTATACATCTGCTTTTAACCCTACTATCTGCTTTCTAAGTCAGGGCTGTTTTCGTCACTTCTTTTAACTTTTTCTATTTCATCACGTCCAGGACCCTTGATTAACTCCTTTGTAGGATGAACTGCAAATGCACTGAATTCTTGGGGACCTGGAGAGGTATTCAAGGCATAGTGAGATATATTGGTAAAAATGTTACTGATAGGACTGTCTTAACTCACAGAATCAGGTTGGAAAAGACCTCTGAGATCGAGTCCAACCTGTGATTGAACACCACCTTGTCAACCAGACCATGGCACTGAGTGCCATGACCAGGCTTTCTTTAAATACCTCCAGGGACAGTGACTCCACCACCATACTGGGCAGTGCATTCTGATATCTGATAACCCTTTCCATGAAGAATTTCTTCCTAATGTCCAACCTAAACCTTCCCTGGCACAGCTTAAGGCCATGTCCCCTTGTCCTGTTGCTGGTTAAGAACCCAACCCACACCTGACTACACTCTCCTGTAGGCATTTGGTCTAGCTGAACCTCATGCTGTTGGTCTCAGTCCATCTATCCAGCTTCTCCAGGTCCCTCTACAGACCCCCTCCACCCTCCAGCAGGTTGACACTCTGACCTAACTTGGTGTCACCCACAAATTTGCGAATGGTAGGCTTGATGCCCTCAACCAGATCATCAGTAAAGATATTAAACAGAACTGGGCCCAACACTGATGCCTGTGGGACACCACTAGTAACCTGATGCCAACTGGATGCAGCACCATTACAGCTGCACAGAAGTCTCTTCTTAAGTGTCTTCTTTAATATAAATTCTGCATGATAGAAAATATACATTTTTTGTTGTATTACTCATCTACCATCATGAGAAACTGCCACTTTTGAGAGCAAAAATAAGACTAAATACAAGAACCATGCAACAGAGTTGAATATTGTGCTAATGAGTTGCTAATTAGTTATCATTGAATATTGTGATAATTAGTTTTATAAAACTAATAAAAGACTCATGGAAGTCACTGGACTCTCCCCATTGAAGTCAGTAAGCTGTGAATGGTGCTTACAGGTAGCCAGCAGAAGGAATAAAATCACTGCAGCTCAGTCCAGTGTCTTACTGAATACTGAAGCAGAACTTGCCTTTGAGAAGTGGGGAACAGCACAGCCATAATTGCTGCATAAGTGCTTTTCAAACACTTTATCTTAATTAACAGTTGAGAATTCAGTTTTGAAATGCAAAAACTGGCTGTAAATTAGGATTGGAAAAAATCTAGGTAAGAAAAAAATCATAAGAAAATAATAAAGCCTATTTTTGAAAATTTCAAATGATGTTGTAATGATGAAATTGCTGGGTGGTTCCACAACGGGCTGAATGATATTATCTCAGAGGTCATGCATAGCTACCTTGAGATTATGATGGAATATCTAATGAATAAGCTAACAAATAAACAAAAAATGTCATGTCATTTAAAAAAGAGTCCTTTCTTTTTAAGCTTGCATCCGTTCATTTATAATTCAAGAAGTATTGACAGACAAATACAAACTTCTGAACCTTTCACATTTCAGAGTTCTGAGCTGGATAGAAAGAAGCTGAGCCCCGGAAGCACAAAGATATGCTGGAAATGGTGAGACAGTCGCAGGAATTCTGACTTCATGTACTGAAGTTAGGGTTTTATGCCTCTCTGACAAAAAAGGGGCAAGGCTCCATCTCATACAGCCCAACACCCAGTGCTTACGAACTATATTAATATAATATTTTATTGCATGAGTCATATAACTTACAGAAGAGTGCATTATTAATATTTGACCAAGGGAAAATGCAAAAAAGCCCAACTGCACTGGAAAACCTACCTAAAGTGATCTGCTTGCTGTGGCAGGAAAGTGGCCTTTGTCCACCACTCTGACATCTCTTTTTGGAAGGACTGGAATCAAATGAGACATTTCACAGTAGGCATGACTAGGTCAAAACCACTTTAATTTAGAGTAACGTTTCTGGCCTACAGGAACACAGATTTATACATATTAACAATTATTTACATTCTGATTTGAAGTATGCTTGTATGATATTAAACTTCCTGGTATTGTGCATTTTCTACAGCTGTAGATTTGGTAATAGTGCTTCCAGTCACATATTCTGTCAGCAGTCATGACGGATGCCTAGGGAAGAATTTAAAGACAGGATGGAAATGGAGGGCTACTTCTAAAATGCATTCCTTTAAAACAATTGGTTAACTTTCAGGGTTTTTCTGTTTGCAAATTTCTTGTGCAGGAAAAAATGTCTTCAAAATATTAGCCCTCAATCGATTTTCATTTAGGAATTTTTTATCTGGGTTTTGAACTCATTCTCTTTCAAGGATATTTTACTGGTTCTCTTTTGCCTAAGAATAAAGGCTTCAATCTTTGTCATTAAAGAATGAATAATCCTGCACTCTGTGTCTCTCTGCACCTTTGGTCTCTCTGCAATGTTCAGTTTAATTTTTTCCCCTTAGATCCTTAGTTTTATTTTGGTTTAGACAAAACCTATATCTAATACTTTCTCTTCTAATATATAACCTAGTTCCTGAAAAATGTGAACCACTCTTCCCTGTACAACACTTGCAGCGTTATCCTAAGCCTTTGCCTTTCCAAATTTCTGCCTGGTCATGTGTAGGTTAATTTCTAGTTCTCCACCATCACGAATGCTCTGGGCCTTCGCTCTTCAGCAACCCCAGCTGCTGGTGAGTGCTGTTATCCTCTGATGATGCCTGGATCCATCCGTGGAGCTCTTGTGGTCTACACCAGACAAAAGCCTGCAAACACAAGCTTTTAACAAACTTTCCTTTGATGTCTTTTCATACACAGGTATAAGCACAGCATCCTCAGAGAAGCGACTAGATTATTATTAATTTTTAAAACTTTTTTTAAATTTAATTGCCTATTATTCATTAGACATCTGAAAATGCAAGAGCATGTCTATACTGGTAAATCCACCTTGAGATGATCTAATAAGTCTTTTCTGCACTTACTGATTAACTGAAATATTTATCCTCAGTGAAAGGTATCACTACACCAGATCTGTATAAACCATATTGACTAAAAATAGGCTTAGTTTGCTGGAGACTTATTCTTACTATAAAGGAAATATTCCCTAATTTTTGATTATACAGTCTTTCATATTTTTTAGAGGAGCCTGAGGTGTAAACTAGGAAACAATTGTTCATTTAATGAAGGAATAAACAGCAGAATTGTTAAAGTGAAGTTCTACCACTGATATTCACAGTTTAACCTAATTCTTCTACTACTTCCACCTGCCTAAAAATAGATTCACTGTGGCAGGAAAAGGATAAAACCAAGGTAACATGCATGTGAGCAAGGAACAAAGAAAACTTGAGCATCACACAAAGAGACTCATGTCTATATGTCAGGATTTTGTGTGCTTTTCTTATGCAATATATGGGCATAAGTAGAAGATTATATATTTTAATATAATATTTTATAGCCTAAGGAGACAATGAACACTTAGCCTGCTCTCTTCCTCTCCCTCCAAAAGGTGTTCTATGATATGGAAACAATAGTAAATATACAGATCCATTATAAGATCCATGAATTTAGTACAAATTGAACAGACAGATTGCATTTATAGTACAGATGTTCTCTTTATTGGCTAGAAGTCCAATAAAAGCAGCATTTTGAATTTTAAAATATAAATCTGCAATTTTCATTTTAACATATACAGAACCAGGTAACTGGGTGCACATGGAAATTAACTTTAAAAGCATTTCTGCTTGCAAAATCCCTATATACAGAGCACATGCCCAGAACTCTGGTGGTTTTCCATTTCAAATTGCCTATAAAATTGGAAGTATTTCCATAATTTTAAATTGCTCACATAACATAGGAGGGATTGGAATTACAGTTGCTCCTCAGTTTTTATAAGCACCTGAATTTGGAACTGATTCAAATGGAATTTTAATATGTTCTGGGTCAGGCCATGCTGATTTAATTTACAAAATGAATTTATCAAGAAAAGGGGAAATTTAAAGAAATGGAAAGTATAATAAAATACAAAACTAAATGGCAGAAACACGCTCACCAAATATAGCTGTGAAATAAGTCAGCATAAAGGGCAAAATGTGAGACTTTGTGGGCACACTGATGCAAAGATTATGAAAAAGCTGATGAAAGCATGTGCCTTTCACTTGAAATGCACAAAGCCATGTCAAGTGATCTTTTGAGTAGCTGGCAAGCTGAAAATCGTTTCTGCTGAGCGCACAAATCATGAGCTGGTCAATAGTGCCTACAGGTGTCAGTAAATCATAATTTGAGATATACCTTTTGGAGCTGATACAGACTCAGCATATTGCCAAGATTTAATCATTGAGGGGACCATTGATGTCAGTGCTTGACGTACTCAGGCACTGCACTTGCATGCAAAGAACTCCATGGAATTTTTTTTCCAAAGTAATATCTGAGTATATGAAAGATTCTGATTCTTTAGCTCCTCGTAAATTTGAGAAATAAAAGATTGGAACATTCAACACTAATTCATAGGTGCATTTTATAAAGATTACTATAATTCATCTGTCTTTAGAACACAGAAGTTGAAACTAGAAATCAAGTGGCTGAGTCAGGATGCTCAGTTCAAAAGATCGTATTATGACATGTGCGTTAGTCCTTCTTTCAAAAAGTGTAATTGCCCAGATTTTCAGCACTCTGATGTTCCAGTCTGTCTGAGAGCTGGACCCACCTGTAGGATGTCTCATATTTTTCATACAATCCTAAGGAAGATGCTATGAAATACAAAAGGAGAAAACTGCCAACCACTGAACTGCCAGCAGCGCTGGCTTCTAACACCTGTAGGGACCTTGGATTTTTTCCAGCCAAGCTGACCCCCTGCCCATCAGTGAACTTGCTGAAAGAAGGCTGCAAACTTTCAGGTGACCTGGATAAAAGTAAAATCAACAATTCTAAGGTGTTCTGGTTGTATGAGTTTATTTACACACTAACATAAAATTAAATTAAAAGCTCCATGAATGCTGAAAGCAATATGAAAAAAGTGAAATTATGATTACAATCTGCTGAATTTTCTGTATTCCTGCTTATTGCAAAAACAATCCTAATCCTCCTATTAAAGCAAAGCAATAAATCACCACATTCAATCATAGAATAAGAAATTACCAAAGAAGGACAAAGAACTGCTTGAAGCAGTGAAAAGCAGAAAGCAACAATCAAACAAGGTCTGAGAATATGGATGCTTAAAAGTTAGAGGCAGAGAAATTCTTCAGCTTTTTCTCAGTGTTCTGTGAGAGCATCGCTTTCTCACACAAACTAGATGAAAACAGTGAAGATGGTTTTGTAAACGAATTCTTTATCTTTGCACCTGCTGTTGTTCAGTTAATGTTGTTATGGTACACTGAGGAAAATATTTTAAAATAGGTGTTGTATAGCCTCCACCAATCATTCTAGGAGGTGGTTGATCAAGGGACCAGTAGTACTATGCTACTCTTGCGAACCAAGGTATATAAACCGATTTATAATTAATTAAATAATCCAGTTTTTCCTGAACTTTGATCGTGTAGTTTCTCGCTGCTCTCGGTACTAACAGCGACACGAGAAGAATCCAAACTTTAAGAAGGAAAGTTCCTTTCAGGTACATGGCTGCCTAGCAGAGGGTTTCCTGGAACCTTGCTCTCTGTTGAGAGAGATGCATGGAAGCAAACAAATCCAAAAAAATGATAGTAGCTCAGTCCTCAGGAGCTGTATTTAATGTAAATATGCTAAGGTTTAAAACATGTTTATCTATAGAAGTATTTGTCAAAAATGCCATTGTTATACCTTGTGTTGTGAGATGGAAGTAAAGGACTCTCCTCCAACAAACGTAAAAATACTGTGGTGTTATCATACAAGGCCATCACTCACTTATGCAGGTATGGACATACTTGAGTACAGATGAGCGTGTGCCACTCATTTCTGATTACATCTAGAAATGCTTGTTCTTAGTAGACACAATCTAAAATAAATAATATTCTCAATTTATTTTGGAATGCTTCTTGAGCAATGAAGACAGTAAAAAGGATTTTCTAAAATAACTGCTCCTTTTTAAATAATATGAATAGCTTTGTAAAAATGTTTGGGCTTTTTTGGGATGGGTTTTTTGGTTTTGTTTTGGGGTTTCTTTGCAATTTTATTAAGAAAAAATTTAAGGACAAAGTGTAAAAATGTTTTTGTAAAGATGGAAAGTGTACACCAAGGGACTAATGTGGCTGGGCAGTCTCCCTTGGAGAACAAATGAATGAACAAGCTTTGCTGGTTATTGCTGCCTCGCAAAGGTTTTATTGCACTTCCATTGCACCCCACTTGGGGTCAAATCCTCCTAAGCATCCCTATCATGGCAGACTGAAGTTCAAAGGAATTCAGCCTCTAGAGATGCACCAGAGGAAGCAAATCAGCTTCCAGAGGTGCTCAGTGCGCTGTGGTCTCTGAGGAAGACAGCACGCAGCTGATCTGAGTGTCTGCTGCAAGCTCATTGATTTATAACTATTCTGGTTTCTCCATGAACCATTTCAAGGAAAAGAAAAACTGAGGTGGAAAATTGGAAGAAGAGAGAGCTAAAACTATTGCTTTTGGACACAGCCTTACCCGTGACACAGTATGTTCTGTTGAGAGAGAACTGCGGGAGATTGCTCTGCTTCCCTTCAAACATTCTGAATATATTCTAAATATAAAAACAGATTTCTCTTCTAACATATTCCTCTCCCCTGGTAAAATAAATGTTGTTTGATTTGGCACATTGGTCAACTTACTTGTAAATGCCTCTATCCTGTTTAGATATTAGCAGACATCTTATGTTTGAATAAAAGGGCTTAAAAAAAAAAAAAAAAGAAAGGGAAAGAAGCAGAAGGCGAAAGTAAAGAAATAAGTAAAATTAAAAAAAAGTCAAGTTCTATGCCTTCATTACTGGTTGTCAGTAATACAAGAAACAGTTTTCTACATTTATATGCCCAAATTAATATATTTTTAAGTATTGAATGCATAACAAATCAATGATTGTGTGTCAACTTACACATACATGTTTATATGTACATCAAAATAGTGGTTGATGCATGTTTATGTAAATACAGATCCAAAATACATGTATTTTTGTAGTCTGCCTCTAAGCAAATCTATTTCATCTCTAGTCATTTTGTGTCACCTTGTCAGAGTCATCCCATGCTGGTTCTTCAATAAATGTATTTGGAAATCGGAAATATTGTGGCATTTCAGATTCTAACATTGATGGGATTTGTATAAGCCCACCATGTTTCACCTCACCTGTCCAACATAAATGCCCTGGATGTTGGGGTAATTTATGCCTCCCTGGATTTTGTATGTGTGAGCAATTCCCTGAAATAAGTCATGGCCAGTATGAGCAGATGATTTCTACTGCATGGACTTAAGCAAGTAGGACTGTGACAGCAAGATCCTGAAATACGATGTGAAGTTTTCTAATTTTTTTAATTATTTGAATTTTTATCTAAGTTGGAGGGAATGTGTGATGTACTTTTCTTCTGAACTGCTACATAATTTAAAATTTTGTTTGAAAATGTATTTAGGAGAGAGGAACTGAGAAAAAAACCACCTTCTTCACAATATATGCAGATGTAATATAAACAAAAAAACCCAGAACAAAACCTGGATCGAATTTTCTGGAAGGCGTTAGGTATTCCAGGACTGGTAGAGTGAAACATTCGGAAAAGACATTTTAATCCTGTAAACTATTATTCCAATACTTCACTCATTTAAGTATTCACTGAGTGGGCAGTGCTACTCAATTCTAGCAGTGTGTTCAGAGTGCTTGTTCTAAAAACGTGAGTCACCAAAATTTAGAAGAAAAAATAAAATACAGGTGTCAGCTACCCCAAATACTCCTTTTACCTTCCCATAATGTCTGAAGTTGGATGAGGGTGTCCTGTCACCACCACCACCAAGGGCTGGAAATTCACTTCTTATCTGCACAGAGCCGGAGTTTGAGGCAAAACTGAGAACACAAAGCAAAAGCCATAGAGAGAGGAGCAATTGATTTTACCACCGTTTGACATAATGTAGCTTTTTTTTAAGATGTTGAAGTAAAATAACAGACTAATTGTTAGCTATAGTCACTCATAAGCTGAAAGTCAAGTGACTGCCAAAGGCTCTGTTGGGTGCGGAGTTCAAACAGGTTCAACTGATATTAGAGCAGTTTTGAAGCATGAAAGAATTTAACAGTAAAGAGGGATTGTATGAGCTTTGGGGGACTCAAAACCCAATCACACTTATATTTTTGCTGGGGAAGGAAAAATAGTTCACTGTAGTTTAGGTCAGTCTCTTTTTTACTTCATTTTTAAACCTTTATTTTTACAATTTCATGATTTATTTTTCCAGGTGTTTTCAAAATTCCAGCTTTAAATACAGAAGCTATAAGAACCAATGGCAGCTTTTGAGAGAACGCTTCAGAATAAGGTCTTTACGCTTTTTATTTTCTAGACACAGGAAAAAAAGTGAAAAATACTAATTTCCCTGTGCTTTTTCCATGATGGTTCACCAAAACTCTGGTTATTAAAAGTCTATGAGACTCATACAGATGTCACGTGTCTCTAATTTAAAGATAAACTAAAATCAGGACCCTAAAACCAGACAGCTTTTGTCCTTCTCCATATCTCTGTCCTTGACAGAAAAGTATCCTACCATAGTCCATTATACTTTGTTGACCTGGTCAAAAATCACAAGCTATGACTGGGAGAAATTTCCCAGGGGATTTCTTGATATTTAGAGTGCACCTTCATAACAGAGTTTTCCCCATTAAAAAGGCATGACCAAACTTTGATTTGACAAAGCCCTCCCTCCTTGCCTATGTGCATTGATATTGCAGGGCTTGACAGAAAACCTGTGGAGTTTTACTACTTGAATTGTCATGGATTGGTGGATTGAAACAATGGCTGTGAAGACAAGAGCTGATTCCCCCTTTTTTCCTGGATCTTGAGGGGGCAGGATAATCAGTAACATCTGTTCATCTTGGATGACATCAGTTTTTTACCCCTTTTTTTGGGTTTTGTTTTGGGACGGTGTGTGTCCCTGCCTTTTTTTTCCTTCCCTCAAAAAATCCCGAACAACAAAAACTAACGGAAATTTAAGGAAAAACCCACTGCCTATGCACCATTTTTCTTTAGAGTTTACACATTCACTATTTTTTCTTAGATCCTTTTAAAAGATTTGCTATCAGTATCTGCTCTTGCTCAGATTCTTATAAAACTGTATGTATTCGGGAAGATGTTTTCAATGACCAATAGGCATTTAGTGAAGTACTACATTAACTAAGCTTGAAAAGAGAACATTGCTTGTTCTCTTAAACTTTGGGAAACATGATACAGGCACTCTACTTCCCTTTGACACGCTTGATTCAATTTCAAGTCACTACAAATGAGATTCTTACATGCCAAAAATGTACAGGACTTCAGTATTATCCCAGGACATTCAGCCAGTTGACTACAGTTCATGGATCAGTATAAGCAAGAATACAAACATATTTTTCAAATTTCTGTTAAACACATGCTGTCAGTATTTAGAACTGGAGGGGCATAACATTTCTATTTAGTGATCTCTGAGTAATTATCTGCTCTGAGTTTCCCATGTTTGTTTTACTCAGACCTTTTGTCCTAATGATGCAACAATGTTCCAATTAGAAAAAAATTACAGCATAGAAAATTATACATAAACAATTCTTTTTATTCTAAAATTTGTGAGTCACAGATTAATAGACTACAATGTGAAACAATTTTATATATGTATTTGACACCCTAGATGGAAGATAAAATGACATTTTTTTAAAAATACTGACCTGGAACAAACCATATTTAACTGACAGATTGGTGATTGATTTTTTAACTAATGTGTCAAAATAAAATCAGGAAAAAGAAAGGTAAATGTTGCTTTCTTACTTGGATCTTTGAAAGTCTATATGTAATTACAGTTCCAGCACAATCTAATCCTATAGAGCAAGAAGTACCTATTTTTTTGTCACTTTGCAAAATGTTTTACCACTCAACATTTTAGTCTAGAGAAAGGGTTTCCTTCAGTTTTATACACGGCTAAACGAAATATCTGAAAGCTGAGCACATGTGCTTGTAAGATTCCTCAAACTGCTTAAGGAGCAAGATTCAGACTGTACAAATTCACTGCAAGTTACCCAAAATTACAGTTAATTTTTCTCAAGCAAGTGCCCAAAACCTCTCAGCAGAACCTACATCCTCTCTACCATTTTGCTGAAGCCAGAGCACTGCAGCCATTGCTACAGACAAAAGGATCCTAGGGCCAGAGGGATCATGAGCCTCTTCCACCATTTTGTTTCTACACCTCTTGGCTAGGAGGAGCAGATCAACATTCCTGATGCTGATACCAGTTTTACACCCAAGAGCATGTTGTCACTGTCTCAAAAAAACCCCAAAACCTAAGTATTAAGACAAGGAGGAACAGACTCCAGGCCTGCCCCTCTTTGGTGCATCCTTCCCTGTTTTCGTCTTCGAACAAAATAAATTCAGGATTGAAGCATTTTCACAGAACGTTCTTATTTTGGTGGAATAGTGTTTTTTGATGAAAAAAGCTGCTCCACGGAAGGGTTTTCTCCCTGCCATCTGTAGTGAAGAGCAAGTTGCTATATCAACACAGAGATACAATCAGGAACAGAATAGAGAAGTCCTGACAGACTACAGGGCCCTGATGTTACAATATTGTTGTAACCTTTTCATGTGTGTAAGCATGGCTGAATTTAGAGCACTTTGGGGAATTCCAATTGCAGAAATTCAAGGCTAAGATCCTGTCTTACAGATGCTAAGTAATGACTTGTAAAGGTAATGTGAAATAAGGAGAGAAAGACTTAAAATGCACACATTGTAAGCTCAGCTTTGAGCCTCTTTGTATTCTGTTAAAGTTAAAAAACTGAGCAAATAATTGCAGAGAACAGCTTATGGGCAATCAAGTTTTAAAGCCTAAGAGGCTCTGCAGTCTGTTCCTAGAAATACATTTGGACACACATCTCACTCCTCAGTCTGGGCACAGACACTGGTGAGAGGCATGTGGATAAAATTACGGAATTTAGAAAATGAGAAGGGAACAGCTCCTTTGCAATGGTAGGTACACTGGGATGTATAGATTTTTTTTTTATAAAGGAGGCCAAAAAACTTATCAATTGGAGGCATGAAATAATCAAAAAAGCCTGAAGGAATTAAGTGTATGATTGCTATTGACTTCAAGGAAGGTTGAATATTGCTTTCCTTAGGTCCTTGGAAAATACTGGGCTTTATATCCAATTTTTCTATTGGATTAAATTAATTGCAACATAATTAATTTAATGCATGGAGAGCAGCCAGTGAGGAAAACCAGTCATGTCACCTATGAGGAGCAATGGAAGGTAATTCTGAACATTTATTCCAAAGACATTGTGAACCCCAAGCAAAAGATAATAATGATCATATGTGGGAAGAGATGGGATGGAGTTGAGTTACAGGCTGTGGGGCAAAGAAGCACATGGCAGCACAAAGGAGCACATGGCGGCACAGAGAGGCTTGTCTCTGCCGGACCCTGGGGGGAGGAGGTGTCACACGGCAGAGCCCTACGGAGAGGAGCTGCCGGGAGCTGACAGACGGGTGAACAGCGCCTGATCACCCCATAGAAGGACAGTCAGAAAGCGTGTTGTGATGTGGCAGCATGGGATAGGTCACGTAGTGAGTATTGCCATGTAAGGAAATGCTGTGCCTTGAAGAAGTGTATAAAACCAGCTCATTTCTTTGAACAAACGATTCAGATTCCCTGCCGGTCTGGGTCCGTGTCCCAGTCGCTACGAATGGTGCCCTGCATCAGGGACTGGAGCTGCAGGTGAGCCACGGAGGACATGAGGGCTGGACAGTGCTCATCGGACCCGGCAAAGTCCGTGTCGCAATCACCGACAATCATATCCTGATAAAGAAGGGAGAATTTCAATCCAATAGAAATAGTTTCTGATGGAATATTTTACAAGATATATTCAAAGGATGTTTGAAATCCCAAAGCTGTGGAAAACAATGGCAGCAATCCCACTGGCTTTAGCAAGCCGACCATTTCAGTCAAGTTCTTTAACCTGGGGTCCAAGTTAATGAGAAACCTTAACTCTTGTGATCATAGGCCAGTTTTTGAGTGATTTAATTATTTGCTAAACCTGAACTTCTTCAATCGCTTCTTCAAATATATAGCTTACAATATATATTTCAAGAATATGTGTAGGGCAGATGGACAGATGACATTTTCAATATAAAGAAATGAATCAGAACTCAGAGTCAATTGAGCTGGAACTTTTTCATTGAGGATGAAGAAAATGAGTATCAGCTATATGTTTGTATTTCTAAATTTACTACATTTGGCTCGGAGGGAGTGTTTCTATGAGCTTCACAGCCTATCCAAACTCAGAAAATACAGAAAATCTCTCCAAGAAGTTTTTCTAAATGTCACAACATTTTCCCCACAATTCCAGGAGAATAGAGTAATTTGATCTTTACAAAGTTACTGGAATTCCTATAGGAAAAAATTCTGACCAGATTTTCTACTGCTGTAAGTTAACTTATCTGCATTGATTTTGCTGACATTTTACGTCTTTGCACCAGGTCCGTCCCAAATTCCTTTTTAAAATTCCTTTAATTTGCACATGATTTGCCTTTTCCTTGTAGGCTCACGAACCCAAGAGTTCTGAAGCACATTCCAGAAAGATTATATTTCTTGTTTAAAAAGTACAGATCAGTTCATGATGCAAATTCCCTGTGAAACTTCCAATTTAAAAAGAAAAATTGTAAATAAAATTATCATCTGGTTGTCTACAGTGTATTTGTTTCTATTCTTATGGCACTACAAAAAGACTCAGACTCTTACTAAAACAATTCTGTTTTCAATAACTAATTTTAACAGCTTTGTGATTTGAATAATCTTCCATTTAGTGGGTGTTGCTCTGTCAGTTAACAGAAGAACATGAAATAGCCAACAAGCAATCACTGAGATTGTGATATGGTTGTGTTGACCCTGACTGTACGGATTTATTTCTGCAGAAAATAAAGGGAAATATGAAAGAAGATATTTACAAGTCTCACCTTGGTCTGAGACAAAAAAGCCTTATGCACAGCACAGCAAAAACCACCATGGTTTACAGCAACTTCACATGGGAACACCCATAGCAGAGGACAGCAACACAACCCAGACTTCTGCTGATATCAACCTTTCATATTAATATTAGTTCACCCACAGGAATTCATAGGTGAGAATTATATTTCTTAACTGGGAGTTTACACTCTTAATATGTGCAACATGCTTTTCTCACCAGGTTTTGGAATGCCATGGTAGTTGTGGTTTAGTTCAAAGCTTTACTTATGGCTACACTTTGATTTCGGAAGTTTGTTGTTGTGAGTTATTTTTGGGATTTTTTCCCTATTACTGATTTTCTATCACAGTTTTATTTATTTTTCCAAAAGCTTTCAAAGCTGGAGATGTTGGAAGCTTATGGATGTGGTTACATAAAACCCCAAGGATGATGAATTTTGTGTCATCCTAAGGATGTCAGAGCTACAGGCTGTCTTTATATGCTGAGCTCACAATCCAAGACACGAGGCTAATTTAATTAGGTGTAAATTACATATGATGCAGTTCCTGTTTGCATGCTCTTTCACTACAGCTTGTATAAGCAGGGTTTCTAGTTCTCCTTATTCATAAGAGGCTTCATCAGAAAAACGAAACTAAGAGTGAAATGTGACCTCTAGGGAGGGAACTGACTTATTCAATGGTAAGAAAATAAGTCTAAAAATACCTAATTGGATGAGGTACAGACTGTACTTTGAGATATTCAACACTCAAGTTGTCGAGGTCCTGAGCACCTGCTTTAACTAAACCTTTATTGAGAAAGGAATGAGATCAGCTAACTCTAGAGGTTCCTTCTGGCCTGACATAACTCTACAATTCAGATTCATCTCTATATTCTATGATTAGAGGAATTAAGTTGCTATATGCCAAACAAGAATTTGAGTGTTTCTTTTTTTTAATCTAAAATACATTTTTGAATAATTAATTTTTTTAGACTTACTTGGTTATATGGAAATGAATGCTCAATTTTGCTTCTGTTCAGAATTTTTTTTTAAATACCAGTTTTGATGGTTAAAAATGCTGGCTTCCAGTTTTCCATAAGCAAATACAGCATCCAGGACATAATTTCTTTTTTGCAATAGTGCTTTAAAGGAAGTTTCTGGAAAAAAAGGTGGTTTATAACCACTGGAAAATTTACAGTAATACATTTCAGGTTTGTGATAAGCATTACTTGTTCATTAAAGAGAATCAAGGTTAAATCCTTCAGGAAATGCTGTGGAGCTGTATGTTTTTTAAATATCCCTTAATAAAACCACAGAAATGTTCTATGTTTCACTAAATATTTATTGCCTGCCATTAGCTGAAAACAACACCATCAAAGCTGTGGGAAAGAGGTATATAAGAATACCAACAGCGATATGAAATTATCTCGCTTGCAAGGTTTCCATTTCCGAATCCACCATAACATAGCAAAATTAAGAGAGCAAATCCAACAACTGTGAATCAGTGGTTCAAAATCGTGCTTTTCACTCTGGAGTTAAGCTAGGTAAAGAGCAGCAGTAAAAGGATATGAATAACTCCAGTTGCTTAAAATTCTTGTTAAACACATCTATGGATTATCAGTTATATAATACAACCAAGCGTTTCCTTCTGGCTTTTATCATTTAGCTTGGAAAATATGTGAAAATGTTTCATGAGACTTAAAATTAAAACCAAGGTAAATATCTTAAACATTACTATTACTATGGAATTCTCATAAGTGGCATTAATTACTGAAATGATTAGAAATGTAGAAAATGGCATTTTTCAAGCTGTGAGCAGCAGTGTCTGTTCTTCAGAAAATACCATTTCTCATGACATGCATTACTTTCCCTTAAGATTGGGTTGGAATGGACCAAGTTAATCTAGTTCTAAGCACCCTGCCATGGGCAGGGCCATCTCAAACTAGACCAGCTTTCTCAGAGCCCCATTGTACCTGCCTTGAACACTTTCAGGGATGGGACGTCCACAGCGTGCCTGGACAACCTGTTCCAGTGCATCACCACCACAATACCCAATCTGGAACTTTCTTTCAGTTAAAAGGCATTCCTCAACAATAATGGTAGCAATAACCAGTGCCAGCTCTAAGGTTTGTGTATTTTGGTTTACAACAGTCTACAAGGAAGTATTTACTAGGCTGGAGCTCCTGATCATACAGCCCCATTCATTTACTCTCCATGTTTACATTTTCTGTGTGCAAGGCACAAATCACAGAGTCCCATTATACCAGGAGTAAGGCAATGGGGAATCTTCACAGAAATCTTTGAGAGAGCAGCAGAGGCAAGAGATCGACAGTGTATTGTTTATGGCCTCCTGAAAATGGTGAAAATAATTTCATTGTTGATTATTCTGACAAAAAAGGGACATGATGGTAAAGTTAAGTTTCTGGTCTCATAAGGGCTGACTTTCTGAGATCCACCAGTGGCAGAAAAAGTACAACATTGCCATCTACATTTGAACACAGTCACTCATGCAATACTGTCATCTTTCTTGACCCCTTAGTTCAATGCCTTCATCTCCCCCACTGCCTCAGAGTTCCCTTGGTGATAGTTCTTTATGGTTGGGCCATCTCTACACATTGGAAAGACTTCAGTGGGTGCAGTATCATGCCTTTCAAGATATACATTTGAAATAGTTTAAGATTAAAGGAAACCTATTTAACTAAGTATGTAACTGAAGACAAGGGATTTTGAGCACAGCAGGCAGTGTGGGAGGGTAGAAGACTGTGCAAATGAGTAAGTGATACTGGGAACATTTCTGTGCTTTTCATATCTCCATTTAGCATAAGAATAACTGATAAAGAGGAAAGAGAAATCATGTCATGTATTGGATGCTTTCCAGACAAATGAAGGAAAAGTCTAAAACACATTGACTGGAATTAGTGGAAATACGTTGAGTCTAAAGTTCTAAAAGAGTACAATCCCAGTTGGGAAACATATGTTTGAGGATTCCACCTTGAGGAGAGGGAGAGAAATACAGCTTGGAATTCACTGGCCTGCATTTCTGCTCAGTAGTTATTCACACCTGTGTGTAATGTGAGCCAAACACTGCTATCAACTCCAGTGAGCCACGCTGATAAATACAGCCCTGCTGACAAGGTCCTCTGGTGGTCCTCTAAGAGCATCCATAAACACCAAATTCTGATCATCTTTGTGCTTAAAGCCTCCTCCAGGTAGGTCATTAAAGACAGTAATTGCTAAGCCTTGCCCTCCTAGCTTACAAACCTTAATTTCATTACTTGGCCAAATGCCATGGATCTTAATTGTATAAATTGAAGCTAATAGATCTTCAAATGAAATTGACCTCTGCCCAGGTCACTGGCCATATGGCTCTGCAGGAAGTGGTTCTTCACTCAGCCTGGAATCAAACCCTCTCAAAATTTCTGTCAAATCAAAAACGTGGACACATTTCAACTCAGATTAGCATCTAGGGAATTTAATTTAGGGAGACCTACACAGTTTTTGAAAATACTGTCTTCTCTTACGTTAAATGAGATGTCTCTTGAAATCCTTAAAACTACAGACTGTGGAAGAAAGAAAACATTTTTAAAAGTATCAGCAGCTGAATAGGATAAATCCTTGGAATAAAATATTTTTTCAGACAAAAAAGGAGAATTGTTCCTAGCCTCAAAAAATGAATGTATTCCAGAATGAAAGGAAGACAGTGGTGGGTTTTGGAGAATTTTTTTTACACATTACCTTGTCTTTTTTCCCCCAAAAATGTATTTACCTGCTAAATTATATTCTAAAATCTCAATTAAAAAATGGTGTTTATTCCAAGTCATATAATTTTTTCCTTCAACAGATATCTTTTTTAATATATTTTGAAAGGAAAATTTGGTTTTGCCTTTTATAGAGTTACTCCAATCTCCTCAGCAATTTAAAAAATGTGCTTAAAAACCCAGCTGTTCCTACACTGATTATTCTGTTGATACTGTTCACTCCCATTACTTGAACATACTTGATGTTCAATCAAGTTGATTCAATCCATCCTACTTCATTACTAAGAAAATTCATTTAAAGGGAAATAGTTATTGCTTTTTGCCACATCAGGGTTACAAGAATTAAACAGTATTCAACCCCAAGATTTTCATTATGGTATTGGTACAATTAGTAATTATTTGTATGAGTTGAAACCGAGCTGCTGACACAATAAAAAAGGCTACTACATTGTGTAAATCAAGCTGAGAAGATTTGGGCCAAACTTTTATGTAGTGTCATTTGATATTGGGCCAAATTTTTATTTAGTCTCACCTTATACAGTTGTATTGAGTTCAGCACAGTTAAATACACTTATTCTTGATAAAAGGAGTTTATTTATAGGACTATTTCATTGTGTGGAGCTGTTTAACAGGTTCAAATGTAGCCATGCATGTGAATGTTTACATTTATATTTAAGTATGCAGGTAAGTATGAGCATGTGTGTCTTGGAGCAATGAAGTATTGTATTATATAGCTCAAATGTATCATGTCAGTGAGAAGACATTGCTGACAATTATTTCATTCACTGGTATGGAACATCCTTGTTATTCTTCTCCATCACTGAGAAAGGCTTGAAACTGTGAGCTCAGAAGCAGAAGAAACATAACATTGTACATGTTCCTGGAATTCCTGTAAGCCATTGCTTTGAGCTCTTAGGGTTTGACATTATTGATTTAAAGCAACAGGCTATGCAATGTCATGTCACATATCATTTGCACTTTGTGTAAGATGATAGAGTGTGGACATGTGAGTGTGTGTATCCTCTGTAGTTTATAAATCAGATTAAGTTCAGAAGAAGCAGGCATTAATTTCTGATGGCTGGCCTAAATTTAAAAAAAGACTGGGTATCCAACAGTGAACACATTCCTGGTGAAAATATCAGTGAGTTATTAAACTATAAATTTGATCTTAAAATTCTACGGTTCTAGTAATGAATTCCAGCTTGTTGTGAGCTTTCTGTACTGTTCATAAAATTCTGATCAGTAAAATGAACACTTGGAAGTACTAGCTCATGCTGACAATGGAAAACAGAGGTGTTAAATATAAATCATGGTACAATGAAATCACGAAAAGTAAACTAAGATTTTTTTCTATAAAAACATTATAGAGCCATTTTATAACAGAACCAGCTCATAGCATATAATCACATTTTAACAGCTGTTGCCAAATTAGGTAAAAGCTCTGATAGAAAATTGTTAATTATATAATTTAGGCCTCACAGGCAGCCTAAACTAGTCAGAAATGGAGAGGAGCACTGATTTGAGATGATCCTATTGTTAGTATTTTTATTACAATAACAGTTTTCACATGCCTCAAGCTTGGGAAATGTCTCAAGACTACTGCTGGGCAGTGTAGAAATGACTTAAACTGGAAGAGACAAAAGCAGGACAAAGCATCATCCTTATTTCATAAGATGCAGAGAGCTTAAGGGTGACTTTTTCTAGGACACTCAGAATCACATAATCCCTCAACTCCACGTTCCTGGTTTCTCCATCGTGAAGTGGGAGAAATAAGTAACTCCTGTAGGCAATTCACCCCACTCTACATTAGGCCTTTGGTTCCTGAGGGTGCATGCCTTGGGATGTGGGGGTGCTGAGCCTGCTCCATGACACACCCTGCATTGCTCTGCTAACTGACTGGGTGGCTCAGGCATGGCATGAGTTGGGCACCCGTGTCACAAACTGCTGTACAAGGCTTCCAGTCCACCTCCTCCTCTGAGATCTCCTGCCTTTTGGTCTAGAATACCATCTCAGGCAAGAATCTGTTTTTTTCTGAGATATTTTCACCTCTTGTGAAGTACTCAAGGATATAATTTCAGAAAATTAAATCTGTCTCTCAAGAAAATGTGGCAGTCACCTGCAGTACAGTTATTTTCTCCTCTCTCTTAGATGTTATTTTTAGTCAAGTTTCAACAAGAGCTACACCTCAGTGAGTTTCATTGTTTGAAGATTTAGACAGTGAAGGTATGTTTTGTAGGTTAAAATCCCTTAAGTCAGATTCAAACTTCAGCTATCTAATCTAATGTCAGAGCGCTTGGTGTGCTGAGTTATTTATTATGAAGGGAAAGTGGTTTGTTTTCTTTTTGAATGGAAGGATTTACTACTTAAGTAATCCTTATCTTCTCCCGAGGGTTTCCATCTTGACTATAAGCACTTATTCACTCAAAGTTCTGGCTTTCCTGAATTCTGTTTTCAGGTGCTTACTTTTTGCTCCTCATTGTGTGGGAAGCTGATGTTACTGTTTCGGAGGTTGTGAATTCCATTAGGAGGTCATACATGTAAAATATACCACCTCTAGTAGCTAAGCACTCTTAATATGCCCTATTATCTGAATCCCCTGGTTTGTGGCTGCTTACTATGGCCTGTAGGAAGTAATAAAAACTCCTCCAAGACATTACACTCTTACCCTGGTCTCTAAGGTCTCCTTCTGTTTGGGATTGAAAACCATCAAATTCTCATTGGAGGATCTGGGTCATATTCACATTTTGTGTTTCAAAGTACAGCCACACAAAAGTGAGTTTGTAGGATTGTAGAACACCCACCCTTCCCACCCCCTATTTAATGTGTGACTCTGAGAGCTGGGGTTTTTTTCCTGAAATTAACGACTAGTCTATTCTTTCACACTACCTATAGTAATCCAAACCCATTGTATTACTCTCTAGAAAAATAACTGACATGACCCAGATATTACAAGACATCTTTCTTTCCTGTGGAAACAGCTGTATTTTGCATGGAATAATTACATACAAATTAGGTCAAAACAAGAAAAAAAACCTTTTTTTTTTAACAGTTATAGAACTCACTTGAACAAAAATAGCTCTGGGTCCTATTTCTTTTTCTAGTTAATAATTCCCTGGTTTATATTAACTAGTTTGTAGAGCAAGAGCTAGAAGTAAACCAGGTCACTGTCTTGGGCCCAGTTAATATTTAATTATTCTGCATAAAGTGGAGCAGTTTCAACCGAAAAAAGTGTGGGGCAAGTTACGTTCAAATTCCTTATAGCTAAAAAGGAAAGGCAGCCTTTCTACTTTCCTCATAAGTGTCCTAACCCCTGGGCTATGTATTAATAGCAGAACCTGGGAATGCAAAATCTTCATCAATACTTTTTGCAGGATCTCATATTCCAAGTACATTGAAGAACATTAAATGGATTCAACCCTACTGGGCAGAAGGTCTTTGTGTGTGCACTTGAACATGGGAGAGATGAGAAGACGAGAGGACAAATGAAGTTGAGGCAGATTCTTACGGGGAACTGAAGATGACTGTAAAATACCATGCTAAAAAGAAGGAAATGGACCTACAGTACTTATAAATTTAGGAGCAGTTGAAAAGGTGGTCCATGAAAAATTCAATTTTCATTTCAGTGTCTAAAGATGCAGACCTATAAATCTCTTTGTGAATACAGCAAAGAATGTTTTTTCAAGGAAAACTGACCAGACACAGTATCTAAGCAACTTAGCAAAATGGTTAGGAAGCTCCCAAATCATGGATCTGCTTTTGGAAACATCTTTCTTAGGTTCTTTCTTAGGACACTTTTGGCAATACCAGGAATTAAAGTCAAATTGTTTTAATCTGTGTCTAGTGTATTAACTATAACGGCAGCCTGTTCTCAGAGCTTGAAGTTCACAAATTAAGGTATAAATCAGCAGCAACCCACTGGACAGTTGCCAGCGTAAACCAGAGCTCAATGCAAGACAGAAGAGAATCAGGCAGTAAAAAGTGTCTTATTCCTCTCCATTTTTCCATTTTTATCTCTTCAGCTTTAATCCTCTTTGAAGGTATATGAAAAAAATTATATTATCTTTGTAAAAGAAAAAAAAAGGCTTACTCTGGCACCTCAGTGCTATATTATTTCACTAATATTTCTCTAGATAAGAAAATCTGATTTTTTACCATTAGCACCAGTGCTAACGGAGAAATGTTTAAAGCACATTTTCCTTCCAAGAAGAAATGTCAAAGCTTTTCAGATCTTTTCTTTCTCCTTCCTGCTGGTCCTGCTTGTACTATACTTCTCCACCTATTCCTGGTTTCATGATTTGGAGAAGCCCATTTGTGTTATGACTACCTGACATGAGACTATGTTCTGCTTCTATGTTCTCCAAGTTATCATTTAGAAACTCTTATACATTGTCTCCTATACTGGATTAATTGGATTAGTCACCTGATTAAAGACTGTTTTGCAAGATCAAGTTCCTGCTATGTGATAAAGAAAAAAATTAAAAAGAGGAAATTTTTTATTTTTATTCTTAACAGTTCTGATTATATAGATGTATGTATGTAAATTGAAGAAAATCTGTGGGAACTGGTGTTATTCTCCATGGAAAAGAATATCTGGGAGATGGTGTAGTTTAAACTTTCAGTATTAAGAAAGGGAGTGAAAATATAAAGCAACCTCAAAGGGTGGGCTTTTGTTATTACTACTTAAAGTGGAAAACTAAGGGACTAAATTGAAATATTAGGTAAGAATGAGCAAACAGGGACTTGGGCAGGGTTGCTTCACTCTCAGAGAAAGAGACATATGGAATAAGTTACTAGTGAAGGTAACTGAAGTACAGTCTCAGAGAGATAAAGGGATACCTAAATCTGTTTCTGGAAGGGAGGATTGAAGAATAGGGTGAAAAAAGCAAGTAGGGTGGATTAAGCTAAACTGTGCCAGGAGAGGCATGTCAGCACATATGAACCTTTTCTCTCTCTGCAATTCTGCTCTTTTATTTGCTTTTTTTGCTCTATCAGCTCATAACATCAACCTTATAATGTCATTTTAACTCTTTCCCATCTACAAAATTCCTCTGTGCTATTCAATCCCCAGTGCATCCAGTGAATTCTGCCTAGAGCATTCAGACACTCAGGACCAGTATAATGATGTGTTCTTGGTATGCAAGAAATGTGAAGCAAGTGACAGACAAGTAAGGTGAGATTCTTTTCACCTAAACACAGTATAAGCATGTGCTGCTGAACAGATGCTCTCTTTACAATAACTAGTCAGAAAAAGGAATATCTTAGCAATCCATCTGAAATATTCCAGTAGATGAGATAAATTAGGCCACAAGAATTTCTATTTCTCTTCACTGAATATAAATAGAGCATAGGAAAATTAACACATAGAAATCCAAATCTCAGAGGCCTACAGTTCACATTAATCGACACCACTCTCAATGCTGTGTCAAGAAGCAAATCCATTCCCATCTGATTTATCTAAGGCCACTTCAGCAACTCTGATAGGGACCGTAATTCAGAAACACCTGAGCAAAAGCACATGCCTTGAAGCCAGACCGGAAGTCAGCATAAAGCTGTTCCAACTTAGAAGCAGGGTTTGGTGACTTTGGTGTAAGTCTGTTTGGTTTTGAGAAAAATAATTTCTCTGGGTAACACCCCATTGGGACGTGTAGGTGTAACATGCAACAGAAGTTACACCCTTTCACAAGAAATGGGTAAGGCAAAGAAATGGATAATGAAATACAAGTTGCATAAGGCCTTGAGCAACATGGTCTAGAGGGAGCTGTCTTTGCCTATGTCAGGCAGTTGGGACTAGATCATCTATCTTTAAGGTCCATTCCAACCCCTTAACACTCTATGATTCTATGAAATAATGCCTGATGGTCTCCCATGATTCTTCTTGAAGCAGTTTGACTTTATACAAAATTCTTAAGTATCCCAGAGAGGGATTATAGTCACCTACTTGGGTCACGCAGCCAGAACATGGGGCATATGGACATAGCCCTAGAGGAAAAGAAAGAGAAATACTTCTTTCAACAACACATTTATCTGTAGATAGAACCAACTTCAAAGGGAGAATTGTCTCAGCTGTTTATCAGATCATTTTTATGTCTGAACTTATTATCCTCAGGGTTGCAGGAATTACAGGTCATGAATCCTTCAAGACATCCCATTTTCAATATTGAAGAGTACTCTCCAGGGATGTGTTGGAAATCCCTAGTATGGATCAGATAGAGGAGGAAACTGAGCCTTTCTTTTCCAGATTCCAAGTGGCAGACTTACACACCGGACAGCTGAATTACAGAAAAGGGAATAAATAAATCCATCCTGAACGTGTGTCTTGTCCGGATATTTTCTATATTTTGCATTCAGCTGAAAGTGCTTGGGGTTAAAAATCTAGCCATACACATGACTGTTTGTTTGTGGGTTTTTTTGTAACTGATAAATGCTTTTTCTGAAGATTAAATACCAATTTGAAAAATAAACTACAGGTCTTTAGAACAAACTCAATCTTGTAACAACTGTGATGGCATAAATGATGTTAATGGAAATGCTGTGGATAATGTTGTTAACTGAGGATCATGAAAAACTGTGCATGATGCAAAATTGAGTTTAATTGAGGAACTTACCACTCTCCTTTTTCTACTGCTAGTTCCCTCTCCTTTAGAGAGAGAAAACAAGCCAAGGAAAAGATTTCTAGTAAAAATATAATGGAAAATTATCAACCTATTTTATAATATAATGAAGTATATAACTTCGTAAGTTGTTCATATCCACTGTTGCACTGCTGCAATTTTTCTAATGCTATTTACTGTATTACCTTACTACATATGAAGAACTTTAAATGGTTCTTTAAAATATCACTGAAATCACTACAGTATTATGGATGTATTTCAAATAGATTTGTGACAATTAAGATTGTTGTCCAAATATCTTTCACCTCAAAATCCTGCTGGATCACACATGTAGTTTTGCTACTTTTTTTAGAGGCCTGTTTTAACATGTGCCACTCTGTTCTTTCATTGTTTGGAGAAACTAGTGAATGGTATGAAATGATTATGTTCTGTCATTTTTCTTACTCTTCCCATATTCTGTTGTGCAATCACTGCCATGCTCTTGCTAAGAATCTTGGCTGCATTCCACTCTGCGTTCTTTCTTAATGACTTCATATGTAGGACTACAAAGATTCATAATCAGTTCCTATCCAAGCGCTGAAATTAATTTTGTGGAAATCCATCTCTGTATGTTACAATGCTGGCTATTGAAGCAATCTTGAAAGCAGACACCATGTGGGGGGAAGGAAGGAGCGGAGCAGGGAGAAAAAAAAAGAAAAGAAAGAAAACTTTGGCCCCAGCTCACAGAAATCAAGCTGCGTGCTGTGACACTCAAAAAAAGAGGGTGGTCTCTGCCCCATCAGCAGTCACGCAACAGAACAGATACCCTCACCAAGCTGCTGCCTGTGCAGTTCTCTGTTTCCTTACCTCAGAGGACAGAAAATATGCCTCCCTTGAGAGTATGAACAGGTGAAAAGGTTTCTATTCATGAAAGGATCTCTGAAGGCTACCACAAACTTAAATGTCTACTGGGATGTCTCAGTGATTTTAATGTCAAAATTCTGTACCTTGTTCAGTCAATAGAGAGTTCTGGAAAGTCTTAAATTAGGTACATATAGTAGATTTTCAAACTCATTCACCTTTCCAAGGTGGTATCTCAAGTCTCTGAATAGGATGTGTCAAAACTTGTGTGTGTCTTAACAATCACAGCAGATCATCTGAATATGCTGAATATATATACCAGCAGTGGTAAGTGAGATTTGATCTTCTTTCTGTATTTTCTTACATCAGTATATTAGAAAACCATTTGAAAGTGCCTCTGTGCAAGATTTCATGTAATTTCAAAGGCATTTTGAGAAACAGCCATTTGAGTAACAGTGACTCTGGTTAGTCTATGACTTCTACATCTGCAGGGTAGATGAAACAGGGAATATTAAAGAGCACAAGATGCAAGTCAATATTCACCACTGAGCACGAGAATGATGCCTTCATGTTGACTGAGGCTTAACATCAACTGAGATACTGATGCTGATTTTCCAATTAGTACTGAATGAAAACACTGATGTTGCACAGATGGTACTGAAAACAAAAAGGGTGGGACAGTCACAGGAGCCTATTGTTTAATTTAAGGTCCTGTTTTTACCTCCAGGATTGGTGTTGTATACACAGTAGTCTGCATGTGGCTCCTTGCACACTTCCCTGCTTATTTCTCCAACTGCCGTTGACACTACAAGTCTGTGTTTGGCAAAAACTGATGGTCAAATGTCAATCTTCTTATAAACACATGCACACAACTATAGAGATGAAGAAAGGAACTTGGCTTATGACTTTATGGACTTGGAATATGGTGGGTTCAGGACACAAACAAGACCCTTGCCTTAGTAAATGCTACAAAGGAAAGCATTTTCCAACTCTGCTCCTTTCCATAGCTAAAACAAGCAATGGATACAAGGCAAAAAATATGTTGTCATTCATAGCAAAGGTCTCAGTCAGCCAGAAAACAATTTAGTGTCAGAGAAGTTGCAGTTTACCTAAGAAATAATATCATCAAACTTTAATACAGAAGTGATCATGTCTTTTTAAAAACTTCATTCCTCATGAAAGTGTGCCAGATACTGACAATGTCTGCTGCCGTCCGACTGAGACACTGCAGTAGTAATAAATGGGGCACTGTATGTCTAAGCTCCCTAGCTGAGATATGACATTAACTCTTGACCCTCAAATGAAAAGAAAACTCTGTATCTCCTCTTACTATTATAAATGTTGACTTTAGTATTCATTATTAAAGAACACATTTCAGTCTCATTCCACACTGCATCACGCCATGTATGGATCTATAGCAGTTTTCACTGGTACTGTTTCTTTTCACTTTGTCTGCATCTGATAAGCCAGAAACCTCAGGGACTGAACCAAAACACAAGCATTACTGAAGAAATAGACCTGGGAGATTTTCTGCTTCATCTCATGACACCATGCTTGTGTAATGCTGTAGAGTAATACAGCCTTTATTTTATGGCATACGAAAATGTGAATGCATTTCATTACCTTCTTATATTCCATACACAGTGTGTGCGCAAGCCCCACACGGAAGCAACACATTGGTTGATATGTCTTAGGCCCTCTTCTGGGCCACTTCAAAATCAGGATGAACTGTTGTAGCTTTCAGTGATGGACTTACAGCTCAAATCACAGAAAATTTGGCTTTTCTGATCCACAATCCCTTATCACTGTAACATGTAAGCCAAAAATATGGTTATTAGTTACAGCAGTCAGAGGCAAAAGGTTGCATATCCCTTTCAAAAGTACCCACTTTAAAATCTGGAGAAGAAAATGTGCTGAAATTAGACCAGCCCCTGTTACCCCATTGCAGAGCATTAGCAGTTTAGTCCATGAATTGTGCAATTATACAGATTATTGCGGAAGGTCTATTTTTCAGTCTTCCTAGTCTGACAGATAGACACCAAGGACATTAATTTTTTTATGAGTGGAATGGATGTAAAAATTTGGAACTGAAAGGATGTGTTCTAGCAACCAACTTGAAAGTGTTAATTTTTCAGTTTAGAATTCCATTTTTCTGAATGACTTTATCATGGACAGCAGGGACTGTCTGGTTGCTGACTTGTGACTGCTTTCCTGGGTGGCATTGCAGAGAAAGATACTAGAGTAGCTATAGGATTAGTCAGATGTTTAAACTAAGCCCAGGTTTTTATTGTCTCTTAACTATTGCCATCTAATCTCAGATGAGACCTGAACACAGTCTGGTTTCTTCTGAACAAATCTTTGTACGACCATTGCTGAACTTTTCAGCCAAGGCCAGACTTTTGATACTTCAATCATCTCCCTGTTGCAGGTGGAACTCCAGAAGACCCTATGAAACATGGAGACCAATTTTTATACTGTCACCAAAGGGATGTCCTTAACACTCCCAGACTGAACTGGGCGAAAAGTTTAGCCATGAGAATACATTCATTTTGCTGTAATACACTCATCTTGGTACCACGAAAGCAGGCCAATCCTTGTGTGCTAGTCAGGATGGAAATGCAACATGCCTAAAAGTAACCTTTTCTGTAATATAGATTGACTTATTTTCCTTCCTAAGGATATAGACAGATTGTTCTAGTACATTATGCTTATTTGTAACAAACTGATCCATGGGAACACCACCAGACTAGGGCCAGGACACAGAAATGCACAGAAATGCCAGATTGCTTCCCTTCTAACCAGGAATTAATCCTGCTAATGTCAAAGGGCTGATAGATGTCTTCAACAGCAGTAAAGAGTTTATAGCCTTGCCCACAGAAATAGGCTCTTAAATCAGAGCATGTTCTTATCTTTGAAGCTTGAGTAGCCATTGACTCTGGGGCTGCTCCTGATCATCAGCTGAGAGCTATCTGGGTCTGCAGTTAGCCCTTACAATTACAATTCTCAGGAGTATTTCCCCTGCTGTCATCAAATCTGTCACAGATTACTCTTGTGGCCTTTATATGGCCATGGAGCTGGTAATTGCTCTCCTGCTGACTGCAGAGGCATGGGTGAAGATTGCTCCAATATGAGATAGAGCAGCTCAGCAGAGTACTGCTCTGCTAAAGCACTGAACGCCAAAGTAAAGATAAAGCATTCCCTGACAGGGATTTTCCTGCCTGTGCATGCATGAAGACCACAGCTGGCCTGTCAGTCTGTTCACCTGAATCCCCATCTGCTCGTTTCCAGCTCTTGCCTGTATCATTAAATCCTTAGTAAAGACAATAATGTTCTTCTCCTCTTTATACAGCTGACAAGTGTAGGGCTTTAAACACCACACAAATTCAAATGGTGAATGTAGGTGACAATTTGTGAATATATTGTTCTCCAGCACAACCACTGAGAGCAAAATTGTGGTAACTCAAACCTGTCACACACCACAAATGAAGGGTATTCACTTTTTCATCATTGTACCTTTGCATGAACTTTACATATTTAACATGTCAGCCTTCAGAGTTATGTGCTCTACAGAAACCTTTCAATGTGTAATTTCACCTTTGCAAATACAGTTTGGGAGTTTGTGAACCAGGGTCACTTTATTCTGCTGAGTACAGCTAAAAACCATAACAAAGTATTGGAGAGTTACTGCAGTCTTGCTCAATTATTTTGTATTTCTTGCAGCAAAGCGTAGTGAATCATGCAAAACACATTGTTTTGTTTTGCTTTGGAAGACACACTTCTTACTGAATGATGTGTGCATAAAGTATGTTGGAAACCAGTACGTTATTCCGCAATGGGACTCCATTTTTGAAGGGAGCTTCTAGGGGGTGCATTAATACTGGTAATAAATAGCAGGAACAAACCCAGAACACAAGTTTGGCTACACCACTGGTTGTAGAGTCACAAAAATATCTTTAGGGAGATTAAATACCTTCATGCATGTTCAATTCGTTGCTCTCTCCTGTCACTGTGAGTTAAAGACTCTTTCAATTAGGAATTGGACTAAGTCCACCAATTCATGTCACAATACAACCTCCACATAATGATGGAGACAACAAAATGGCCATAAGGTATTGGCTGATTTGTAACTGTTAATACAGAGATGAAGAGTCAGCATGCCCTTCATTCCAACTTGAAGGGTCTCATATATAAAAATGGAGATAAAAGAAGTAACCTAGTGTGTCAATTTTTTTTTCTTCTGAAGGATTTGTTTTTCTAACAGCTAAAAAAATAACCAGCTTCAATATTCTTTATAAAAAATTCATGCACAATAACCACATAAATTTGATATAATGGACTCCACAATGATTAATAAGCATTCAATATTTGTGTGGGGCTTATTGCATATCACACTGTTAGGGTGAGGACTTGTTCTAATGAAGTCTAGTTCCCCTGTCATTGTTGACTTACTTCATACTAAAGCCATTTAAATTCTGATTTTGAAAATCCTGTTTGCATCAGTAATGCCTAGATCTGAATGTTTTCCATATGAGGAAGGAGCAAATACATTAGGATTCTTAAGCTTGGGAAAAAGATGACTGGTAGGGGGAAATGACAGAGGGCTTTAAGTCATAAACTCTATGCAGAACATGAACAGAGTGAATATTTACTCCACCTCATAGCACAAGGATTAGCAGACATATAATGAAAGCATTAAGGAGTAAGTTATACACCAAAGCGCAGTATTTTTTTCCACAAAACATGTAATTACATTATAGAGCTCATAACCACAGGATTTCATGGAGGTAAAAAATATACATGGATGTAAAAAGGAACAAATTAATGGAGAGTAAATCAGCTGGTGTTACTAAACATGATTTGCCAGAAAGAAATCTGGATCAGGAAGTTCTTAAACTACTGATTACTGGAAAATTTGCTAGACCAAGACATTTTTGTATATGATTTTGTTTCTTTCCTCTTTGCCTACATGTTTGCTGCTGCTGAGCCTCAGGGACAAGATGGTAGGTGTGGAGGACCTTGGTCTGATAGGTCTTCTCCCCTCTACTCTAAATGTCCCATAGGATGCATCATCACCTCATCCATCAGACTCGGATATGTGCTATGTAAGTGCCTATGTGAAAGTCCTCTTTGGAGTCTGATAGGAGCAACAGACACTCCCGGAGTACAGAAGTTTGGACTGTTTTAGGCATCTGCATTAGGGAGGAGCAAAATGAACTGTAAACACACATATTTCTACCCACCAATACTAAAGAAAATGTAGACGTCTGTATCAAATGAGGGCATCTATTATATAGGTTGGGTCAGATATGTGTGATTCCTGTCACTATGGCTCTATGCAGAAGCCAAACACAAGATTTTTCCTTCCAGCCCTCATATTTGTGCCTTATTTCATATTCAGTTAGTAGAGTAAGTTACTAAAGAAAATTAAACAAAAAAGGATCTGTTTCAACATGTTACTCTTCATCAAAAGTATCATAAATAAGAGTTTATAAGATGACCCTATTTTTATAAAACATCTACATATGGTCTTCAGTCCCATTGAAATTACTAGATTTAAAAATGTGTTTAAGATCTTTGCTGAACTGGAAGCAGAGTGAAATACGGTAGAATGAAAGCCACCAAAATATCTGAGACATTGAAATATAGTTCAGTTCCATTAATAGTAAGTCTCTGTTTCAAGTAGAGCTGATCTGACAAAAGCAAAGCAAAATTACTCCAGTATATAAAAAGGGGTTTCTCTGTGCTGTTAAATTCAGATATAAATTATTAAATCCCACAGAGTTTTTTTAGATCAAAAGAACTTTGTACTTTCTTTATGTAGCCCCTTTACAGAGAAAAGAAATTGCCAAATATCCTGCAAGGCAGATGTGAAAATATGATCTTTTAAAGCAATTGTGACTTTCTTCCTTTCTTGTCTATTTTTTTGTGCTGCATCCAAATGCTCTTTGGATGTACTACATCCAGTAACAGATTGAATGTACAACACAAAAACCTAAGGTGTGCTTCAGAGGTTGCCCCTCTAAATGAAGGTCACTCTTTTGGACTGAACTGGAGAGGTACCAAGAGACACTAACAGTCTTTTCAAACTACACTGTTACTTTTTCTAATTAAAAATTTAACCATTTCCACATGTTCCTCTAAAAAGACGTGCTGCAGTTTTAAAGTTACAGTCCTGGATATACATTACAATCCCTAATTTCCCTGAAAACAAATTGATTTGCATGTTTAATTTCTCAGCCATCCAGACACAATTTTGTTTTTTCAGAAGAAGAAATACAAAATCATAGAAACATTAAGATTGGAGAAGATCTCAAAGATCATCAAATCCAACCATTAACCCAGCAGTGCTGTGTTCACCACTAAACCATGTCACCAAGTGCCACATCTGGACATCTTCTGAACAAATCTAAAGATGGCAATTCCTCCACATCTCTGGGTTGTCTGTTCCACTTGAACACTTGCTTGACCACTCCTTCAGTTAAGAAATTTTTCCTTATATCTAAGCTAAACATTCCCTTGTGCAACTTCAGGCCATTTCCTCTTCTCCTGCCACTTGTTACGTGGGAGAAGAGATTAACGCCCACCTGGCTACAACCTCCTTTCAGATAACTGTAGAGAGTGGTAAGGTCCTCCCTGAGCCTCCTCATTTTGAATATTTTATTTTTCTAAATTAGCAATATTACAACAAAACATTTTTACACTTTTTCCTCAGTATAGGCTAAGGGTAAAAAAAAGATCTACTGACACTGTGCATAGGGACACTCAATTGACAACATGGAATTTTGACTTCTAGTCTAATTTTCTTCAATTCGGATATACTGGAAAATACAAAATAGGCTTTTAACTGGGGAAACAAAACCTGTGACTCTGTTTTTCTTAAGAAGCCCTAAACATCATATTACACAGTTAGAGCTTATTTCTTTTTTCCTAATTCACTCTTGGGGACAGTTAATCATGTATCCATTTCCCCATTGGAGAGGTAGGAGGTGCCTCTGCCCTCCCCCATTAACCCTCTTGACATAAATTCTGGCTGTCATTCACACTCCTGGGAATAAGCAAATATGAGTCTGGTCCCTTCTGTCTGAGGAAGGAAGAGAAACCAGTTTCCTCACTTCCTGTGCGAGTGGTCTAAGTGGTACATTATTATACTAAAAGCCACCTCTGCAATTACTTACTGAGCCAATGTCAGCACATTAGGGTTTGTCTCGGATGGATTTAGTGAGAGTCATCATCTTTCCATGCATTAGATGTACTTTAACGGGTCACAGGCAGCCAGTCAAAAGCTCAGATGGGGATGAAGCTTTTTGCCTCTGTCTTGATTAGGTTTAGGTAGGAACTAAACACAGAGGCATCAGCTCACTTGCCTGGTTGATTCAAGCTATCCTGATCTGAGATGCTCTGAAGTTGCTGGACATACACAAATACCTACCAAAAATATTTGTGCCCTTCCAGACTGGAAGAAAAACCCATACAGGATACCCAGTCTTGTGAAAAGGCTCCAGACATTTATGATAATAAACCTGAAATAATATCTGAATTTCACAGGCTAGGGCTGTTTCCATCTAAACCTGAAGTAGAAACAGACCTCAGAAGTCAAGTAGAGATTCACCATGGGAGTGTGGGATTTGGAGGCATTGGCACAAAGTTTATGCATATTGCAGTTTTCAGCATTTATACTTCAGCTTCATCTCAAGTCAAGTATCCAAGAATGAATAAAAGATAAATTCCTTTGGGGATCTGAGCTTTTACTTATGAAGCCAAGCAGTACATTTGCCTTGCATTGCTCAGCTGCTGTACTTAACACACTAAGGAAGAAATTATCTATCAGGAGCAAAGTACCAGGTTACACATGTCTGTGCAGGGTTGATAGTTCACTGGAGAGTTATGGAGCCAAGATTCTGCCAAAATTTTCTTCTTGCTCTAGTTATTCTGAGTGTAGATTCATAGATCCAGAAGGTCATGAAGGGTTAAGGGACAACCTTAAACATAAGCTCCTTTATGTTTGTCTACACTCCATAAACTCTAAGCTTGCCTGATGACATCTGGCACATCTTAGTCTTTCTTACCGTACAGAGGGTCTCTTCTCTCAATACTATATAAAATTACTAGTCTTGTTAAGCATGTGAATTTATAATGTCTGAAAATCATTCTTGCTTATCTGCATGTCTTCACCTAAATAATATTTCCAAAAGTCAAGTCTTATATTTATTCAAGGCACTGAACTTGCGAAGCATAAAATTTCTAAACTGGGAACGTTGGCATTTCTGAGGTCAGCAGCAAAGATTGGTTTGCAAACCTAACTGGAGTTTTGATTTGCTTCAGTGCCATGCAACAGCTTGGGTTTTAAAGCATCAAATTGCTTTTTTAGTACATTTAATTAAACTTCTAAGACTGCTTGGCAAGCTTAAACTCCACTTGTTGCAATCAGCAGCATGGTGATTATTTATAATTTCATGAAGATTGCTTCCATCTGTACTTCAGTGCAATTAGGGAGTTTATTCATAATTCATTAATTTTAAAGACATGTACATAAAACATGATTTGGTGCTCTAACTTTATGTGTTGTGATTTAATGACACTTAAGAATATCTGACAATTAACAAAGTTTAAACAAACTAATGATTTATAAAAGCAGAGTCAAAATTAGCAGCCAGAGTTAGAATTCAGCCTTGTCACTTTGGGTGATGTACATGTCTACATGTAAGTAGAGCAATGTGTTTTTCAAGGCTAATTGTTGTATCTGTCCCTTTGTGCTACGGATTTAAAACAGTTTCTAAGTATCAGAAAGGAGGAATGCAGAGAGAGGGTAAGAAAGAAGAAAGGAATTCTTGCAACCTCTCAAGAATCCCAGTATTGGACACAATCAGCAGGAAGAGCTGAAGAAAATTGATTTAGTCTAGTCTGGTATTTCCTGTGTTTTCTGATGGGTAACATCAACTGTGATGCAGAGATAATCCATATTTACAGTAAACTCTGTAGGCCAGGTTGGATGGGGCCCTGAGAAACCTGACCTAGTGGATGGCATCCCTACCCAAAACAGAGGATTAGAACTGGATGATCTCTAAGGTGTGAGTCTATGAAATACCGGTCAAGATTAAATAAGAAATTTTTATAATACAGTCATGGATTAAAAAAAAATCAACTTGACGTTCACATAATAACTGAAATATTACTTTTAACATTATCTCATATTTAGTCCATTTTCTCTGTGGTCATCTTCAGGAAAATAAATCAGTTGGAGTGCTAAATTTAAAGACTAAGCACTTCAGTCAATGTTCAAGTGAGTTGCCAGAAAGCTAGATAACAAATGTTATAAGACATTGCACTTATGTTCCAAATTCTTGACTAGGTACTCATCTATCTGCTGGTAAAGGACAATGTATAAACAGGATAAAAATATATCAAGCTTCTTAAAGTAATGGCAAATTATTGAAGTTAACTTTCATTTTGTCAGATTTCGCTCGCAGTGTCCTCTGGCATGCTGGTAAACCAGTGGCATCAGCTAAATCCTTCCTTTCCCTCACCTTGCAGACTTCTACTTGCTTGGTTTGGAGCACCACGGGACAATTTTGCAAGGGACTTAAAGTTTTGTGAATTTTCTTTAAAACTGACTGCAACCAAAGGGCAGGTTAGACACCTACTTCGCTGAATCAGTGTCAGGACACAAATCAATCTGCACATCAGGACAGATGTCACAAGTGAGCATCTAGAGAGAAACACAGCTGGTGACACTGAACAAGCCCTGAGGCTTCAGAGAATCCCAGTTCAGCAGAAATAAGATCAGTATAGACTGTCCAGCCTCAAATTTGAGAGATGGAGAAAAGCTGCTCAACCTTTACCACCACTCCTTTCAAACTTACTAAAAATAAAATTTTCTACCATGGTGATATGTTACCGCAATATTGCTCACACAAGCTGAAAGCTCATCTTGGCGACTAATTTGGAAGCTTGGGTTTAAATAAAACTCTATTTCTCATGTAATTAGTGCCTATCCCTGAGTCACATCTGTAAATTCTTAATTGTAATATTTCTTGTATGTGTTATATATTAACATGATTTGCTCTGTGATCTTTCATCCTGAATTTCTTCAATATGGGTGAAACATGTCATTTGTTTCCACAGTATAGACTAACAGCACAAATGAAGTTCTTATGATCTCTCTATCTTATAAAATAGAATACCACGCATGTCAAAATATTTAAACATAATCAGACGTGGGCCCTTACCCAAATCCAAATCATTGCTGAAGTTTTGGAAAGTATTAATGCTTTATCTCTCCAAAGCTCCAAAAACAGTCCAAATCTTTATCTGAACTCATCCCATCATGTACAACTTTGAGTTTAATGTAACACAGACAAGGATAGTGAGATTATTTACTGGTATAAATCAAAATAGTAGTACAGAGAGAACATGGTCTTAGAGCACCCCTCACAAAAACTCAACAAAATTATTATGTGTCCAAGCACATATTTCACACTGAGTAGCTGTTGCTGTGCTTGAACAAAGTTCTTTGGGCACAGTTTCACACAAAAAATATATTGTGCAGTGATTCCTGTAGATTAAAAATGCAAAACAAAGTTGCATGAGGATTATTAAATATAAAATACATTTCTAGCACTTCAGTATTATCAATTGATGGTTAATTTTGAGAAAATAAAAGAATACTGACAGAAATCAATCCAGAAGCTAAAAGAATTAATTATAGAGATGGGCAGAAATACTTAAATATGCACAGCTTCTACAGATCACTGCAAAGTAAATTAAGCTTACTGTCCAACAGTTGTGTCAGTTCAAATTATTTTATGTTGTATTATAAGGTAATCCTTAGAGAATTTCCATATTTGTTTGACATTTCAGATGAACAACAATAACCACACTGTGAGTTTGTAGTATGTCACCTGTTTTTAAAACTTGATTCAACATCAGTTAATGATGTACTGCTGACAACAACTCCTCATTGGTACAAACCAAAAATAGATGATATATTCCAGTACAGTATCTCTTTTTTGTTTTCTTTACTGTTTCAAACTCTGCTTGGCTCATACTTCAGTCATCCCTTGAGAGCTGCAGGTCAAACACATGTTTCTCTTGTTTCCCTACAACCACAGTTGCCTGTGAGCTGCAACACGTGGGTATAAAACCCAGGTGATACAACACTAAATGGCACTCACTGTTTGGCACTGCGGTCAATGGGTCAAGGCACAATTTCTTTTCCATGTAATTTCTTGGCTGCCACAATTGTATATTTTCTCTGGCTGCTACATAACCTGGACATACTGATTTAATGACTTTTCCCTAAGAGCAAAAGCCACCATTATATCCAGAAAAATGGCTATATATTTAAAGTTTCCTTACATCAATATTATGACAGTACCCACATTGTTTTACAGCCCCATGCTGACAAGCCATTAACTTTGTTTACATTAGACCATGGCTTAAGTTGGAATTTGGAGTTGGATTTCAAATACCCCAATATCCACAGACGTTGGGAGAGGGGTCCTTGGCTTAGCTTACTGAGGAACAGTACAAAATTTGGATCTGGACCTAAGTGTGATTTTGAATTTATGCCAACCTTGAGGTGTTTTGCATCAGAAGCTTAAAACACAGTTCTTCCAGAACACAGGGTACTCTATTTGAAGGATGCTGGTTTTTAAGTCCAAATGACATTGCAGAGTGGGCAAATACCTGCTGAACAGTGGCAATTCTTAGGATCTCATACCTCATTTTTCAGCCTGTTCTATGTATTTCGAAGAAAAACAATTTCTTTGACTTCAGTGACATTTCTCTTGATACCCCATAACGTGACAAGAGTTGAGGACTCTATGGGAGACTTGGCTTCAGCTTCTAGTTCTGTCACAGAGATGCTGTCAAGCTACATCATGATGTCTACTCTCTTGATGGAAGAGTAATGATTCTGTTACAGCTCCCTACAGTTTGGTGAGGATTGACATTTGGATGGTAAAGTGATCCTTGCCTGCAGAGACAAGCACTACAGAACAGGACTGTGTCATGAGCATGACTACACTGTGAAATCAGCCAAAGGAACAGGCAAATCTTCATGTCCAGGGCTTACTAGCTCAGGCTGGTATTGCCTGCACACAGTTTGGCAGCTTTCAGACACGGCTGGTTTGCAATCTGACCGTTCTGCTCAGGCTGAAGGCAGGCACAGCAGGCTTGGTTTGTCTGCAACTACCAGCCTGCTTTCAGTGAGCACCAAGAGTGACAGAAGTACAGGGTCGTTTCTCTTTACCGTGTTTCAGTCAAACAGCATAGTTAAAAAAATCCAACCCAAGCAAAAAAAAGAAACAAACCAAAGCCACAGACACCAAAAATCACAAAAAATCATCCTGCAAGCTTCTAATCATGTAAGAATCTAATCATATAAAGAATAGGATTTCACCATTTTCACCATATTTTTTCACATTATTGAAAAGGTGTCATTCAGTGACAACAGACAAGCATGTGCTCACCTCAGAATAGACTTTAAACAAAGCACTGAATTTCTTTCATGGAGACAATAAACAGACATGATTTGTATTTCTCACTTTGGAAAGCCGGTCCATCTGATGTCTGATGGCTACACTTCAAAGACATCCCACATGAACCTTTTTCCATGTGACTTCATGTGTGGTATTACAGAGATGAAGAGGCCAGCTCCTAAGAAGTGGGAAACAGTGCCTTAAAACTTACTCTGTGAGCAGAGATTTATGGAAGATCAGAAGACTTTATAAAGTAAATAATGAACATTTCGCAAATATATACAATGTACAGACTATTTACCAAGAAACTTGAAACGGCTGTCTTGGAAGAGTTCCAGTTTCTCAAGTAATCTGGTTATCAGGTTTTAAAAAAGGTCCAACATGTATGACACTGACAAAAATGGACTGAATATATTTTTTTCAGAAGGAGCAGGGTGGTAATAGGAAATACGCTTTTTAAGGCAGTTAACAAACACTCCTTTAACTGGCAAGTTGTTCCAAGTAACTTAGAGGGAAAAAAAAAAGTAATCTAATTTGGAAATCTGCTTGCAATGCACACATGCATAAATCTATTTTAAAACAGGCCTGGGTAATGGATAGCACTGCTGAGACTCAAAAAACCGTTCTAAATTATCTATTTCAGGGCATTGCAGCAGCCACTAACTTGTGCTGAGGGCTGCTAGAGCTGGGACCCTTCTTCTAACCAGTCCATATCTCTCAAGCAAAGCAGCTTCTCTGCACAGTTTTTCCATTTCCTATTAAAAATTAGAGTAAAAAGCTGTGTGACAACAACAATATTGAGTCTATACTCTGTGTGTGTGTGTGTATCGACAATTCCTCTGGATTTTCTTTAGTGCTTTCCATGATTATAGTTTGACCTGGATTATTAGTACTTTTTTAAAATAAGGTATTAAGATCACCCCAAATGTGGAGTTCCTGCTGAATTCAAATATATAGATTTGTTAAAACAAGAGGTTATTTTCTGCACCTTAGCAACAATAAGAAAAAGGGAAAAGGCATAGGGGACTGAGAAAGCTGAAAAGGAAACTGGAGGCAACTGGGGGAAATTTTAAAAACATCAGAATCCTTCCTTCTTTACAAGGTTCTCTCAATTAAATCATGTACTAAATTTAGGCTATTTCATGGGCCTCTTACAAATTTAAAGCTTTTGGGAGAAAACTTGTTTCACCTTGTTGCAGTGGTCTAAAAGACAAATGTGATTTAAGTGCACAGACACTTTGGATAATCAAAGGAAGAAAAAGAGATATAGTAAAACTGTTACTTAGAATAAGTGAGCTACTCCTAAGCTGATTTGTTCATCTGTGGCCCTCTATATCAAATTTACGTGAAATGAAAACCAATTTTTAATGTAAAGCTCCCTGTTCTTTAATCAATTCTGATTATCGGTCTCTTGAGTATAACACCAAGTGTTGTTAATTAGCTAATCTAATCAGTCCTGTGCAATGGCATTGATTCACAGTAGCTGAGGATCTGACTCATTCTCCTTCACTCACACTAAATGCCTCCATGTTCCGTATCTTCTGAGCAACTGCAAGTATGACATCATTTTATTTCTCTGGAACAGCTGAAAATTCATCCCTGCTTGAAATGCTAACCCTTTGGATACTTTGCTGTTGGGTTGGGGATTATGGACGACACAGGGGGATCACTTAGCACTTTATTAATTTATCCTAATTCTTGCCCAGGGAAAGGTGATGGTTCCAGTGTTAACTCACTAAATTTGTATTTGCATGTCACATACTCTTTAGTTAACCCTTAGCAGGAAAATCTTAAATGAGTGAAGAACTGGGCCAACTGAAAAAAGATTTAGGTTTTACTTAGTTTTATGTGGAGTGACAGAAGGTATTTGGGTTGTTTAGCCTGGAGAAAAGGAGGCTCGGGAGACCTTATTGCTCTCTACAACTCCCTGACAGGAGGGTGTAGCCGGGGGGGTTGGGCTCTTCTCCCAAGTAACAAGAGAGAAGACAAGAGGAAATGGTCTCAAGCTGAGCCAGGGAATGTTAAGATTGGATACTAGGAAAAGCTTTCTTCACTGAAAGGGTGGTCAGGCATTGGAGTAGGTTGCCCAGGGTAGTGCTGCAATCACTGTCCCTGTTAATATTCAAAAAATGTGTAGCTATGGTGCTCAGAGACATGTTTGAGTGGTGGACTTGGCATTGCTGGGTTAATTATTGGACTCAATGATCTTAAGAGGTGTTCTCCAGCCTTAATGATTCTGTGATTCTGTGTCTCCAACATGATCCTGTTTTCATGCTATCAAGTCAACAAACGTATCACTTCAGTGTCAGATGGTAAATTTTTAACTTTTGCAACCCAAACATCAAGTGACCAAACAGCTTTATCCAAGATACAGAGGCACTGCACTGAGAGCCAAAATTAGATCTTCAGCTTGTGCAAACCTCAGGTACTTCAATGTATCCTTAATATTTTTTTCTTTTTCTTTGACATTAAAACTTTTAGTTTTAACTATGTGGTTAAAATACAGAATTCATGATGCAAAGAGTTAAGAAAGCCGCATCATCTAAAAAAAGGTCATATTTTTGTAATGCTATAATAGTTCAAATCATAATAAATTCCATCTGGTCTTTTGGAAAAATATATCACTACTAAAACTCAAAATACCCAGATAGAAAGAATGGAGTATAGGGTGTTGGTGAAAGCACAACTTAACAGTTCGGGACCAGGTTTGATCTTGGATATGATCTGTGACATTTATAGACCTGCACAGCAGCTCTTGCTCTGCACTACACAGTGTAACACACCTGGATGCCTGACAATAGGTTTTATCCCCAGGTGAGCAAAACAAGACATCCATTTCCCCAAATGTCTGCATTTCTCCCTGTAGTGTATTTCTCACAAAAGTACTCAGATAAGTAACCAGGCAGTGCCACAGAAAGCTCAGCTTTGCGTTACAGTGAGTGCACATGCTGGAAAGTAGAAGTTGGTGTGGTTCAAGTATGAGAGAGATTATTAGCAAAGATCTAGTAAGGAAAAAAAGACATATTGCAGGATTTTCAAAGTAATATGCGCTTGATAATTGTCTCATACAAAAGCTTGTGTATATATATATAAATTCATTAAATCAGTTAAAAATAACTGTTTTAACACTAGCAATTCACAAGGAAATTATGCTTGTGTGCTGTTATATACATTGCAGAATTAAGTACTTAGCATGGCTTATATATATTAATAGTATATGAGATGAAGTAAAAAAATCCACTATGTTTCAAAGAATTGAGAAATACATCTTGCTTCCAGTTGTTAAAAGTGGAAAACTGTTGCTAATTTAAGTCTTTCAACCCAATGTTAGATTTTTCACATTTCTTCTTTTGGTTTAACATGATATTTAGTTTAGTGACTTAATTGTTTAATTTATCCTTTCATTAATTGCACAATCATAGGCCTGATTCAACATGGATGTAAACCAGTGTCATTGGTAGCATTGTAACAGCTTGTATTTGGCTGCTTGTGATTATAATAAAGGTTGCCCTCAAAGTAGATTGAAGCAAAACCTGCTAGCCAAAATACATATTTTTCTAGGACTGATACTAAAAAAATAAGGAAACTCCAGCCTGGAAATGTTTTTATTTCTGCATATCTTTGGCATGTCTTTCCTTTTGCCTTCTCTCCCCTTGCAAACTATCACTGTGTATCATCTCTGAGCAAAGCAGTAAAATAGTTCAAGCATATTGCAATATGTAATTATGTAGCCATTGGGAAAAAAGTGGGTCCTAAGTATTTTCATTTTCTGTATCTTTAGTGTCTCTTTCTTCTCTAATTGCATGTTTTCAGGAAATAAATACAGGGGTAAATTCACGGTCATATTCTGTTAATATTTATCCAGGGCAAACTCCTCTGACTTGAAGGGGGCACACTCGACAGCAAGCAAGATTTAGTGTATGAGATGTCAGAATACTATAACCATAGTAGCAGGTATATGTAAAAGACAGATTTTTCCTCTACTGAAATCCCTTTTGAAATGAGGGGTGTGCTCAGTAGGATATATAAGTGTGTGTCTATAGAAAACAGTGCCAAGAATTTTACACAAGACAAACTTTCCTCTCTAGAAGTCTGAATAATCTTGACTTTTTCAATAACTTTGAGTCATGTTTAGAGAGTCAAAATCTAAATTTAGCTTTTAAGTCTTTAGATGTTTGGTTTAATTTTTGTCTTTTGTTTCTGTCTCTTTTTTCCAGGAGTATCATAACCACTGAAAAAGAAAAAGGGAGCTGTTTTGAAGGAAAGTGTGCCCCTAGTAGCAACCTGAGGACCAGGTTTTCAGCCAAGACAAAATCATGCAAATTCTCTGCCATTAGAGATATATTCAATTGCATGGCCCTTCTCTGAGTACTGAGAGACAACCTAGTAAGATATCGTGTGAGAGTGTCTGCCAGGGCCGGTGCAAGGCTGTGCACGTGTCGAACACATTGGGTTAAGACGTGTCCTCATGGCTGTCTCCACTGAAACATCTCCCATCGACTTTAATGCAAACTGTGTGTGAGATCTGGATACTGCACTGCTGGCAGTAAACACAACAGAAAAGTGTCAGACTGCACTGCTGGTTGGTGTAAATCCTTATGTTGCTTTCCAGCTGTCAGCATTGTTTCCATCTATTACAGGCAGAGTTGTTAATCTCAAATATTCCTGGCTAATAAACAATGGACAGTCTTTGGTCACTCAAAACAGTCACATGGATGAATGTTTCTGATAATAGAACAACAGAATTTAACATAAAAATTGGAAGTTAATGTAAATTTTCACAACATAATGACAACTACCAGAACAATATCAAAAGTTGTCATGAATTTTTATATGTGGGACAAATGGACAGTCCATTGCACATATAGAATTTCATTCAACTTTCTTAAATAAAATTCAAGAAAAAATAGCATAACTAGACTGATTTCTGATAAAGAAAAATTGTAAATAATTACTTACTTTATTTTAGAATTCTGAGGGAAGCAGACAGTTGATTTTTTTTTTTTTCTTTAGAAGTTTCTCACTGGAAACATTGAAACAAGTTTAAATGGGTCACAGACTAAGTCCCTTGTTTGTTGTCACGAATCTCAGAAAAGAAATATGCATGATTTAAAAAACAAAAATAAACTTTAATTTTCCACACTAGTTTGTGGGTCCATTTGTTTTACCTCATTTGCTGTGGGAAACAAAAATGAAGGTGGCACAGAAGAATAGTGACCCAACCATATCATACCAGTACTGGCAACTGAAAGAAAAAAATAAAATAAATGAAAGATGGTGAAAGATCTGTAGAAAATGGGAACCGTTTGGAAGGAAAAGGTTATGAAATAAATAGATCTGTCTGTGGCCACAAAGGCTCCTTGTAAATGTGGAAAATAATTGACAGGCATCAGATAGTTTGTTTTGACATCAGGAGACTGTAATCACTAATTAAAAGCATCCTGTGAATCCAGACATCAGACACCATTAAGGAAGGAAGAGCTGAGAAATCTGGGTTTGGGTTTTTGTATTTTTCCCAAGAATGAAAAAAATTGTGATGGAGCTTAGAGACCCAAAAAGGCACTGGAATATATTGTAGAGCTGTTCTGGTGCTGTTGCAGAGGCAACAGACTGGGAAAATGAATAGATGAACAGACGGGTACAAAATTCTGTGGTGACTCACACGGAATGTCAAACAACAAGACTCAGAAGTTAGTCAGTGACTTGGAAAAATATGGGGTGATAGTTTAATGCCAACCAGATTTGTCCAAGAAACTTAGTGGCAAAGCTTGTTTTATTTCTATAACTGACTGTTCTTTCTTTTCTTTTCAGCTTTTCCACCTCCTCACTCTGTTTCCTCCCTGTGATGCTCTTCCTGTGCTACTGACCTGAAAGCTGCCACTCTGCAGCAGCCAGAAGAGGTACCCAAGCAGAGCTGCTTCCTAAATTAGGCAAGGAGCCACTTTGACACCAAGATGGTCTGGGATGAAGGGAGTAGAGTGGCTTTTCAGAAACATCTTCTCCATCTCACACTTTAGCTGGAATGAGTCCAGACTAGGCTTGGATGAAATGTGGGCACATGGGACATGATTCTCAGCTTGTGTAAATTGGCAAAAGCCCATAGACATCAGTGGATCTGTACTGATTTAAGCCAACTGAGGATCTGTCAGGATTTTCAGTTTATCTTCCCTAAGCTGTGCTTGCTTTAATTACTATGTGTGATACATCGATATGCCTTAGATGGGCTGGTTTGAGCTGGGTGAGGAGGTAACCATCTGGTAACCATGAGAATGCAGTCAGGTTCATGAGGAGCTGTACTTTCAAGGCACCCTCACTTCTGTTGACATCAATTTCCTTTTAAATCCTTTTCTACTTCATACACAGAACGATGAAGAAAGGACTGAAAACTGTGTCTGCGTTTATTAGATTCCAGTGCCATGTGGGATATTTTCTGACTGCATTCAAAAAAATTTCCCAACCAACTTGGCTAATTTCTGGAGCAGAATAGCCATGTTCTTCTAATCCAGGAATTCATTACTGCATGTTTACTGTCGAACTAACTTACTGTCATTCTAGAAATATTTTTCCCCTCTTGAGATGCCTGCCTCCACCTGGAGAAAGAAGCAGTAATTTGCTAATGGTACAGCACATAAGATTAATTTTTGTTGATCTTTACCTTGTAAGATGTATTGCAGCTGTAGCTCTTGCCATAGCTGTATTTAATGCAAAATGAATTATACCCATATAAACGTATGTTATTCATTTTAATGAGGACCAAGAGATTTACTATGAGATTAAAAAATGGGTTTGCTGTAAGTCAACATTTAGAAATCTTCAAAGAATTGTGCATATGTATTAAAAGTACACAAATAAGTACGATTAGAGTCATCCTCCAGGCAAGAAAACAAATGCAGAGTTTGAAGCCTGGGCTGGTTGAAGGGAGGAAACACCTCGAAGTTGGGCACCACACTGTTTCTCACTGCTGGGTGTCTCCCTCAAGGAGCTAAACCACAGTGCCCTGAACTGGGTGGGAGAATGAGGTGTCTCTTTAGAGCAACCCAGTACCTACACAAGAAATGGAAAGATACCCAGGAACAAAAACATCAATCACAAGTGTGGACCTGAGTGCTCTGCCACCATCCAACCTGTGGTCTCCAGAGCTAGGGTGGAGCTGCTTGTATTCACTTCAAATCTCAGCTCCATGAAAATTTTTTTGGGTAATTAAAAACTCAGGTCCACCTCTTTTAAATTGTACCATGCCAGCTTTATGCCAGCATTTTCACAACATAGGAGCATTCATGCAACTCTCCAACAAAAGGGAGGACCTTACGGTTTCACAGTTTCTTTCACCTCGGACGATTTCAACTTACATCTGAGTTCAATTTCCTGCTCTGTTAGCTGTTTAAGCAGTTTACATTAAACAGTACCACTGGAATAGGGAGAAAAAAAAAAGTTTAGAAACTAGGTCTTCTCTGTGTCCCCAGTCTGTAATACGAAGTAACTTCCATTTTGCTTGTGCTTGGTTTTGGCCTGTGAATTGCACATTGGGCCAACTGGAAAACAATGCTTATTCCCTCTAAATACCTAACATGTCTTTGTGGGTAAGGCAGTCTTCTGGAAAGGAATTTTGAATCCCTAATGTTAAAACAGACCTGGATCCAAGGTTTCATGCTTGCTAGGAAGCAAATTAACCCTTGAAATCATGGCCTCCTCCTCCTCAGTACTTTAAAAGAAGGATCCATCCCTGCTGAATGGAAAACATCAGGATGCTTTGGGCTCCTGTTTCTGTATTCCATTTAACAACTGCTTAATGAAAAATGTTTAAACAGGGACTAAGGCAGGAAACAAAATAAAATTCTTCATTTTCAGCTGAAAGACTAAACTTCCTTTAGTGTTTTGCTTGCTGAACTCGTAAATCTTTCGTGCCTTTGCTTAATAGCATAATACTAAAAGGAGAGATGCAAAAGTGCCTGACTGTTCCCAGCTCAGCCACAGAGTTAAGGAACTTCCCTAGGATGGAGAATTTCTGAATTTGGACCCTTTCAGACTGAACAGGAAATGAAACTCAGCTCTGCAAATTCTACAGACAGTGCTGTCACCATTAAGGTATGGCATAAACACTGATTGGTATCTTTCTGGTACTTGCATTTTTTTCAAAAGAAAGCGGTGGCAAGAAGAGAATTTGATCAGGATCCTGACACCAATGGCTCATCTCAGAAAACATATTTGTAGGAACTTCCATTTTTCTCGATCGCAATTAATGAACAACTCTCCTCACTCCTGCCAAAACAAACAAATAGGAGAATGCATTTTAAATTGATAGCAATATAACAAAGACACCTTGGAAGAAAGAGCCAGTAAGGATTTTGACACCTGGCCCTAGTTAACAAACATGTTTTTCAGAGTCCAAATTCCACTTCAGAATGTTAATTCTTTATCCAGACCCCTTTTTTTCTTCTTCTTCCTTCCAAGTCTGATTAATTTTTACCCATTTGCTTTTTGCCTGAAGAAAGCTGAGAAAGTGTTTCACTTCAGTGATGCAGATGATTGCCTGAGTCTTAGGCTATCAGGGAAACAGGACCAGTAAAGCTGTTTATGTAAAATTGCACAAGAGTTCAACAGTGAAGGAACCACCTGATACACCTGGGGTTCCAGGGTGCAAAACCAATAGTGGCCTGATTTTCATAGCGCTTTGGGGAGACCAGTTCAGCACTTCTTAAAATGTAGCTACTTAGCTGCCTAAATATCTGCAGGCCCCATTTTTTTTAAAATCTGGCATTCCTGTGTGAACTGGTAACTCTCATTTATCACTGGAAAAACATTTTGCCGTCACTGAAAGCAAAGAGAAGAATGTTTTTCCCTTTTAGCCTTTAAAGGATAACTTGTATCTGTTCCTAGTGAAAATAAAAGAATCACAGAAATGGTTGAGATTGGATGGGAATTCTGGAGAGCCTCTTGCCCACCTGCCTGCTCAAAGCAGGTTGCTCAGGCCTGTGTCCAGGATGGGTGTGAATATCTCCAAGGATGGAGACTCCACGGTTTCTCTGAACATTTTGTTCATGTTCAACCACTCCCAAACAAAAATGCTGGTTTTTGGGGTTTTTTATGTTTAGATGCAAGGGGCAGGTGAGAGTCAGTCCTTTGGAAGTTGCTGAAGACAATACACTGAGCAAAGTCTTAATGTTCTGGCTCACAGTGGAGGATGTTATAGGGTAGACTGGGGGGAAATACAGTTTTACTTTAGAACAATGAACAAATGATTGTAACTACACAACTGATCATGCAATTACCACCACCCTAAGTTTAAGATACCAGTGAGTGAAGGACTGGAGTATTAGGAGAAATTGTCTGAACTTTCAATCAGATATAGTTTTGGAAAATAAGTATTTCTTGTAAAGCAATTATACAAAATCTTCAACTACACTTAATAAATAACTGATACTTGGCAGATTTGACTGCACATGCTGCTGTTGTCATAAGTTTATTTTAAGACTGGTAAATTAGCAGATGTTCTACATAGTTTGTCCTTATAATCCATCTCTTTCAAATTCCCTATTTTCCAGTGAATCATTAGCATTCAAAATCCCATTTGCCCTTTTTATACGAGGTTAATGGCATCCATATTAATAGATACTATATATTCCTCTTGATTTTAAAAGAGTTTTATTGTTATTTTTTGTATTATTAAAGATTGACAATGGCATACAGTCAATTCATTACCTATTCTGGAGTCCCTAACAGTTAATAATCTCCTTTTCCAGAAAGCCATAGCTGTGTGGCATGTCTTTGAATTGGTCCACTTAAGCCAGATTTGAGAAACCAGAACCAGATATGAATAATTTCAAATTATTTTTCCCAACTCCCTTATTATTAACACAAACTATTTGGAAATCTCAACACTGAAATGTTTTCTTATGAATTTTTGCATTATTCGAACTTCACTCTACACAGATATATAGCACTGGGACTTGACAGCTGGCCTGTTGGCACCAATTGCTTAGACTCCTTGAGGGGAAAATAAACCTTTTAAAAAACCCTTGGATTTTGCAAACAGGTTTTGAAAACAAAAGATCTGTCAAATTCTGAGTCTAAAAGCTTTGCCAGTAGAGCTTTCAGCATTCAACTTCAGCATCCTCTCATTTCCATCTGTAGAGCTAAGATCGTAATGTGTTTTATACCATGCTATTTGTGAAGACCAGAGGTTCTGCTTCGGTTGTCTGAGACTTCACAGAGTGGACGCGGCATAGGATTTTGTACTCCTGGAGAGGCATTTGGAAATCAGGTAGGTTACCTCAGGGCCTTTCAGTGGTTGAATATCCAAGCACTCAAAGTACATTCAAAGTAATTATGAATTCAAAGCAAGTCTGTGCATTTCTCTGCAGGTTGCTGTGTTCTCAGAAATCCATCCTAGAGCTCTGAGTGCTTCAGTGTTTCAGCAGTAAGATGTTGTCATTCTGGTTTTCATGTCTTCCCAACAAAAATGTAGGGACAACTTGTGATTCAATGAAACATTTGTTTAGTGGGTGCAGCCAAAGAAAAATAATTTCCTTCCTTATCTGCACTGAAAACTCTGTGTCTGCAGCTTATAAAGGTGATTTCTGATTCCCTCTTCCATTTTATCACAAAACAGTACAACATACAATCCTTACCCGATCTAAAGCCATGATTAGGCTACTTTTAATAATTTACTGGTGCGTGATGTTCTAACTTTACTGCTTCTTTCAACAACAGAGATATGATTGCCATTTTTATACAAGAGCAGTAGGTTACATCACCAGTAATGGTGTAAGAATAATTTCTTGGACTGACTTCTTAGCTGCTGTAACATAACTCATGACAAGTTTAAAACACGTGATGAGTTGGCAGCGATTGCAAAGGAGGACCCCATTCAGCAAAAAGGTGGGGTGAATTCTAGCCCCAAGAGGATTGCCTGAAAAGTTCATCCAAAAGCTTACATCAACATGTGTGTTACTAAGGAGATCCTTCTAAACAAGTCATAAACCAGGAACAGAGTCACTCTGAGCAAAAAGATAATCCCGAAGAATAAATACTGAACAGAAAATGGGACATGGGTACTATAAAACTCTGATAAAGAGCTGTTGATGTGGGAACACTGTGAGGATCAACATTAATGAAAAGTCTGGGAAGAGACTGTCTTTACTCACAAATTAATAAAATCAACGTCTATTTAAACAGCACAGGGATGCTCATAAGTATGAAGTAGAAAGAAGGCAGTAATGGGAACAAGTTTTTCTTTCTCTGATTATGAATTATTTAAATGTCAGTCTAAAGGACTCCCTTGAACTGTTAGTTCATGTCTGGTTTATGTCCTTCTTGAGCAAAATCAGTGGATAAACTTCTCAACTGGTGTGAAGTTAGCTTAGAGAGAATGAATTAATTGGGGACAAACCACTTGAGATTACTGAGGATACTGCCTCCTAGTAGATAGAAATTCTGATACACACTATGAAAAACAGGGTCACAACAAGACTTTTTTTTAAGGACCTAAACCAGCCAAAAATTATCTTTGATTTTAAACCACAGTCCATTTTGTTACAAAATTCACAGACTGGCTAGATTAACCTAAGCTCTTAAGTCACACATAACTGTCATAACAAGTCCATCCTGACTATGAGCTGTGAGTTTAATAAATCAGGCAATGCCTTTTCTCTCCATTTTCACAGTGCCTGCACGGAGACAAAACCTGCTGTGACTTGGGGGAGCAGAAGGCTGCAGCTCTGTACAGCCATGTCAGGATGCACCAGCAGCCCTGCTCCTTACCAGGTGCAGCCAGGACTGTAAATCTGCTGCAGGCTGCCTGATGTTGTTCTGCTGCTGATGGCTTTTGCAGATACACAAATGATAATTATTTCCTGAAATATCGTCTAGAGCTCCACAGACTTCTCTAAATGTTGTGTACTTTTTGCTACCAGTGGAGAATTTGGACTTACATGACCTCTAGAGATGCTTTTCCTCTCCCTGTTTGGCCAGGGCATAATAGAGCTCTAATTGCTTAATCTTATTTCTTTAGATTTTTTTTTTGCCATAGTCTGAAATTATTTTGCTTCCATTCAGTTGTGTTCATAACTTACAAAAAATAAAAGTCTTTTTTGGCACTATAAATGTCCTCATAGCTTTTAAACAGGTACAAGCAACATTTAACCTACTATGTGCATCACATACAATCCTATAAAGTAACTAATGACCTTAAGATTCTTGTAGTTTATCAAATGTAAGTGTTGCCTTCAAAACTTTATCCATCAGTAAGAATGATTTCAGTTATAGTCTATTTTATGAGTTTTACTCTGGTTGAACTCTAAGCCATCATAAGAGATTTAAATGTTATAATCCTAGCAGATTTTGCAAAATTTTGTTCCAATTGCTTATCAGGAAACTATTCTTAAATTGTTATCCACTATCTATGCTCCTGACCTATTTAAACAACTATATATAATGTAAGAAGAACTGATGACCAAAATAAAAAGAAAATCTCAATGTGTGTAACACAAGTACTTGCAAAATATAGACTATGCTAGATCTTTAACAATATAAATGAACCCTGCTCATCCCAATGAATTTCAGTTTCACTGTGTTCTAGGTAACAATGTTAGCATAAACAACAGAGATTTGTTGCATTATGTTTCGGGATTATTGATACATAACTAAACTATAAAATATAGGAAAACACGAGCCCAGCAGTCTAAATACCTACACTGAGATACATATATTGTATTCTGACTTATGCTGCTCTTATAGAAGACTAGAAAATTCATATGGATTTCCAAGACAAGAGGAGCATTATGTACATATCAGAGCTGCTATAATATCAGAGATTGAGGCTGCTTTTTTGTGTATTTATTCTTTCTTGAGTCAATTCCAAAGACTGCAAATTAACTGAAAGAGTCCTGTCCTACCAGAGTGATGGTCTGACGAGGGTGGGCCTTCATCCTTGCTAGAACTGTTACATTAGAAAAGTACATATAAATGCAATTCACAGGAAAGTCTGGGAAGCTGCAGCTCAAGGCAAATATATATCTACAATCTGCTAGATAGATAAGGGGAAACCTTTGAAAATAAATTATATTAAAAGTTTTTATTCTCCAGACATATGCTAAGCTGCCCTCAGGACAGGAAGTCTTACAACATGATCTATTCTATATTAACCTCAGTCTTACAATATGATCTATTTTCTTTTAACCTCCCCCACTTGAGGATTTAGAATAGGCTGTCCCCTCCATAGCAATAATATCTGTATGTCAGGAGACAGCCATCCCATGGGGAGATAATTTTGACATAGTGACATAAAGCACACTTCATGTTCAGTGACCCTTCAGGCTGTTGCAGTGTGCTCCCTGCCTCACCTTTCTATAGCTCTCCTCCCTTTTGGCTGCCGTTGTCATTCTCAGCCTCTTGCTGGTGCAGCTTGTCAAGGGATTTCCTGCAGTACAGAGGAATAGGTCATCCTGAAGGTCAAGCACAGCCCTGACTGCTCTCATCTGCCAAAATGGAAAACAGGGGGCTAAAATTGGCATTTTCTTAAAACTCCTGTGCAGTTACCACCTCCTTCTGAAGATGCCAGAAGACATTCAGCAACTATATTTAATGGATTAAAATTTCCAGGCATTGAAACTTCTGCCTGAAAGTGTTTTACCCCTGACTCCACTGAGCAACTTGACCCTTGCATGCAAATACTACTCTGGGTGCATGAAGCAGGCATTGTTTTGCCTCCCTCATCTGAGCCATTCAGTTTAGAATCAGAGAGAAGGAGGGAAAGTGTAAAATGTCTCTAGCCTTGGAGAAAGGACTGGGAATAGAGACCCTAAATTTCAGTGTCTATGCCAAGCTATCAAAAAACACATGTACAGCTGCACTAGTTCAAATGGGAGGTCCATCTCTGATTCTCCCATTTCCAGCAGTGCACTTCAGGAGTCTGAGGGGCCAAGAGCAGGATGTAAAGCAAAGGTTTAGGGTTATGTCATGTCCAATCCTTACAGAACTGAATCCCCTCCCTGGTTTCATCAACTAGAACTGCAGATCCAGGCTTGGAATAGTCCATATACTGGAAGCTGACCCCTGCCTATATTTCCTACATCAGCAACAAGCCTAAGACAAATGACTAAGACATTGTTCTCTTAACATGAACAGTTATTGTCTGGCCTGAGTATGCAGGAGCCATCCCTCCTCTGACATGTTCTTGAAATGCTCAGTACAGGCCGTGCTGGAGGTTATAACAACACCTTCACTACCATAAACAGTGGAGCATTGTATACACAATCTGTACAGACTTTACTTGCCTGCTGAGTAAGCCTTGGTCTTTATTCTGGTTAGTTTGAAGGAAGGGAACAATAAACGCATGAAAATGAATTAAATTGAATAGTGCAATGAGTGTTCAATCAGGAGAATGGATCCCACACCCTGCTGCTTGGTGGATGGGGTATGCTGGTGGCAGATCATTTTCCCTAGATCTCTCCCTGTACAAATTTCCTCTGTAGCCTAACTCATAAAAAGAAGACAACCACCCCTATGCCATGACCAGAATGGCTCTCAGAGCTCCTACAGCTGCAGAGAATAAGATATGATCTCATGAAGGCAGCCATCCTCAAATTGCTCAAAACTGCAGCAGTTCCAGGCCATCTCCTAACTACAGCACCCAGACTAACCCTCTGTGCAATCTTGTGCAGCAGAGATCAAGGGCTCTGGGTAGTCCCAAGGCCTCCCAGCTGCAGTGTGCCATGTTCAGTACCTGCAGAGAGGGCTCCTCCCTCCCCTGTATTTCTCTGAAGCTGCCTGAAAGAAGAAGAACATTTGAGAAGGTCTTTTATGTTTCATCACCAGTGGGCTGGTGCACTTCTAAACAGCCAAATCCAAACCCCAGAGTATGTAAGCAGATGCCAGGGAAGAGGAAGCAGGCAGCCAAAAATACAGGATCCTCCCCTCATCATCTTTTTAAATCTTCCAGCTCTTTTCAGTGTAAGAATTCCTAAGCCTAGTGTGGTTTTTCTGTTTGGTAACCCCCAACAGATGTCTCTTCTAAGTATATGACTAATTTTTTATTGAATCCACATAAACTTCTTGTGTACACAACATCCTTTGGCAAGGAATTTTGCAGAACTACTACCCACTGCCAGAAAACCATCTCCTTTTGTTTCTATTAAATCTCTAAATTCATGTGATGTGCCTTCATTTTTTGTGCTGGAAAACAGCAAATAACCAAGTCACCATTGCCCTCTCCATACTAGTCACGATTTTATGTAACTTTGGTTATTTTATCTCCTTGCCCAGATATTTGATGTTATGCAGTCACTAGTGAAATTTCCTCCATATATTTATAGGGAAGAATGGGTTGTCACAACTGTGAATGCTGATACAAGAATCAGTTTGCCAAGAGTCCTGCATTGCTGTTTAATTGCTGTTGTGAATCTCTGCTCAAGTGAACTCCTTGAGAATCATGTTTCTGCAACGTATGCAGAATTAGATAACGGTTGTATAGCCTCAGGATTTCATATACTGGAAGAACCTTCATCCCTTTAATTTGCATGCTTGTAGCGAAACATCCCAAGCTCTAAATCTAGGATTACCAACAGAGAACAAAGCAGCAAGGTGCAGGTGATCCATGGCCTTTTCCAGCCTCATGTGAGAATACTGTATTCACAGTTATCATCCTGCAGTTGCTCACCTTTTCCCTACTTAAATCAAATGTTACATAAAAATGCTAAATATTCTATATTGCTACCCTGGGGATGGTAATAATAACAGTAATTAATGTTTGCTTAACCTCCCTCTTTGAACTTCAGTGTCAAAGCAATCATACAGTCGAAGGACAACAGAGAGCAAATAACTCTGTGATAGAAATTTCCTAGAACAATAAAAAAGCTAAACACATGAGATATTTCTTTGGATCTGTTTCAGACAAAGTTCAGATAGAAGGAAAGAGAGATGATCAATTACTTTAGGCTTTGAAGATGAGAATGCTGCAACTCAGCCTGTGAAAAATCAGGCTGATATGAGCTGGTATTTTCAAATGTTTTATCACAGAAAAGTAGAGAGCATGAGCTGACATGTCTTATCATGTGTGTACAATACAGGAACTACAAAGCACAAAGCTTTTAATCACACTTCAGAGATTTAGAGTTCAAAAAGAGGATATGAGACAAATTGAGGTCCCACTCCCCTTAAAAAGTAGCACAGCTTAAAAAGTAGAACAATTAGAGACATTATTTGAGAGAGAAGACACAGGGTTTGTGCCTCCTTTATTTCAAAGTGATGAAGATACCTTACAACTTATTTCTGCATTAGTGAATGTGACAAAGCCAAGGCACGTGCCCATGAGCTGTCACACAATAACTTACACAGCCAAATCCCTGGCAGGAGCAGCAGAAGTCTTGGCCCAGGCCAAGGAACATTCTTGAAAGCAATGCCCAGATCTGACTCAGGAATCAGCACAGGCAAATAGATCGTATTGTTGTGGCTACTCTTTTGTGGTGGGGAAGAGGGTTTAGCTGAAATGTCATATGCCAGCTAATCCTAGGATCACTGAATGGTTTGTGGCTTATTTTGCTTACTACTAAATATGCAACCACAAAAGTTGGGAGTAATGCACTTAAGCTCCAGAGAGAGGTAATATTTCAGAGAACATACTGCTTGTATTTCTAATATGCTTCCTGTTGCCTAGATCTCCCAGTCAACTAGGTTTGCCCAGGGGACTGGCTGGGTTACTTTTCTGAAGCTTAGCATAATCTTTTTCTTTTTTCTTAGTGTTGCAAAGAAAACCTTGGCACCTAGCACAGTAATCTGGATTCCACTCCGAGAGCAAATCTAAGCTCTTTTTCGATCTACCCTTAGTGTAACACCAAAGAGGAAGAGAAACAGGGAGGATGCCATGGTACAGCAGGGAAAACCAATAGATTAGAGAGCATAGCATGTTTCACTTTGTATACTTCCAGTGCTGCCTTTTTTATACAAGCTCAAGCTTAGGAAAGATACAAAAGCTGAAGCTCAAAAACAAGAAACATCAAAAACAAAGCCATCCTAAACCTCAGCTGTGTTCAGTGACGCTTCATGAAGAATCAAGGGAAAAAAAATCAAAATATATAGGTTTTCCGCTACCCTGGGAGGGGTAAGAAGAAATGTTAAAATGTGAAATGCTTCCACTGTAGCTTTAAGCTCAGCTAGAATAGTTTTGTCTTTGGTTTAAAAGATATTTGCAAATACAAACACAAAAAAGAGTAACTAGTTTAGACTTCTGTGGGGGAATGGATTTAAGTTTAGGTCTTTATTTGCCTACTGTGGCAATAGTCCATTTGAGTTTAGACTGCTTAAGTCTGCAGATACATTTATTAGGGGGAAAAAAATCTTAAATGCCTCTTCACTGTACTGAGGTCATTAGCTCTTGTGAGGTTTTTCTTTTAGGATATAATAGAATCTAGTTGCTTGAAACACCTCTGGTAATGAACAAACTTCACTAAAGTTGAGATAATTATCTGCTTGACCATTGAGTTATTTGTATGATGAAACATTATGGTTCATATTCAAAAAACCATTTAACTATCTGCATTTGACCAACAGAAAAAATGGAGCCACTTGAATTATAAAGCTAATCATAATTTGATTTAGGAGTTTCAGCACTAAGGATATTGTAAATTGCTTTACAGATGAAGAAAGAAAGTTCTGCCGTTAGATACCTTTTTTTGTTCAGTGAAATTCAGATAGGGAACAGCTTGAATGTATCATGAACAACAATGACAAATATTAAGCACTGTGAATCAGTCTATATTAAAGAGAAGATGTGGCTGTAAATTTAGGCCTGTTTCACTGAGGGAGACACAAAAAAACAGGACAAAAGGAAACAATTAGGTTTTTGAATTTCACAGTTTTGCACTCCAAGCCAAAAAATATTGGACAAAGAATCTTCAGGAAACCAACATTTGAACTTACAGCCCTCCTGACTTGTGCAATCAAGTGGGAAGAACTCTTCATCTGCACTAGAACTACGATTACTCATGACAGTGTGGATGACTGAGGCAACAGCTTCTTTCAGAGGAGGAAGGAAAGAAAAGAGATGGGATGATTTCAGGTTTTTTGAGCTAAACACTTTCTTGCCCTTCTCTTTAGATGACAGAAAATGTATTCTAAATATCAGCCAGTACCAATATTTTATATATAAAGTCCTCTCTAATCCCTACAATAATCTAAAGAACTCATCTGGGGAGGGGCAGCTATATAATACAAGTTACCTTTTCTACTAGAATTGAGAGTTTGTGACCATTACCCAAATGGTTCACAGAGGAGACACTTCTGGAGAGCTGGGAAGGCTCAGTGGCATAGCTCCAGCCAGAGAGAAATGGACGATTGATGGTCTGAGTTTTTAAAAAAATTTAAATGGAATGAAGACCTGACCCTGACTTTGGTGTATAGTTAGTCCTTTCTGAAGTGCAGAGAGAAGTCATCAGTCTATACAACCCCATTAAAATCTAAGACTTAGAAACCAATGTTTGACTGCAAAGCATAAATCTGGAGGAATTCTCATCTCTGAAATTCAATACATGAGCACACTTGAGCAAGTTCTGCATCCTATTACCCATTGCTTGTTTTAATTAATATGTGTCCTATTAGAAGTGAGTAGAAGAAATATTCTGACAGTTTTATTGTGTCTGGGATTATGTCAAGGATTTAGCATAAGAAAGGCCAAGTGCTACTGAATGTACATTTCCTTTTCAGATAATTTAAGTGGCAGATTGGTCTCGACATATTATCTTTTGGAAAGGCTCCGTGTTACCTATGCCAGGTATAGAAACTGTGTAGAGATCACAGCACTACTAATCCAGCACTAGCTGATGTGCATCATTACAGCAAAATCTGTACATGAGATAATAAATTAATGCACTAAAACAGTATGGTTTAGCCAGAGAACTCCTCTTCTGTTTCTCAAAGTCTGGATAGGGTGACTGCATCACTGGTTTTAATTATAAGTCAGTGGAAATTGCATTATTTCATCTTCATGTGTTTTTTACAGATCAACATGACATTCCAAGGGCCTATGATTACTCTTGCCATAATGCTTCTTCCTTGGTGGGATATTCTAAGTTGATGTTTTGCTCTTGGATTTGGCATGATTCTTTAGTTTAAGCAGTCTAGTCAGAGCTAGAAATATTTCAAATTTTCTGTGTTCTTTGCAGACATTTATATATTGTACCTTACAGTAGGAAAAGTATGTAAAAGTATTAGGCCCACGTGTATTTTTTTGTTACTGGTGAATGCTTTATATCTATATTTCTAGTCATAGTGAAAACGAAAATGTGGGTTAACAAATGATATCATTATTATAAAAATGGGGAAGCTCAGATTTGCTCAGGTAACAGAATCTGGAGCATCTCCAACTGCCTTTAACTCTGGTTCTTGGGATGCTCCTACTATAAGTACCTGTATTGGTCACACTACAAAAGGACACTGGTTCACCAGACTTCATCTCAACATTTTGTTCAAGCTAATTGGTAAAAGTTGGTAGAGTAGTATTGGCATGTTTAGAGATATTTGTCCCATCAATGCTGAAAAGTGAATAAATGCTGTTTAGAGATGAGCAACCCCCTCCATTTACTATGGTAGAAGTGTAAATGAAAAGCACACAAAGAACTAAATTTTTGGCAGATAATACTGGATAACATGAAAGCCTGTAGTTCTTAAAAGGGAGGAGTTTTTTTAAAAATTAGGATAGTTGATCTTACATGGCCCAGTAACTTTATATAGAGTCTTGTGCACCTTTAATAGGCAATTACACCTGCAAACGTACAAATTAGTGTTTCTGTTACTTCTGGAGAACTCTGGCACAAGGTTTGGAAAGGGAATATATTAGGAAAGGAAGTATTTGTGACATATGAAGGTTTTGTAGTATGATGGTTTTTATTTTCATAATATTCCATTGCCATCACAAAACATATCTCCACCGTAACAAGGGCTCTACAGGCAGAAAATAAAGTGACAGTCCCTGACTTAAGGCTTACAGGATCTGTTGTGGGCCACCTGAACCATTCATTCAGTCACCAGCCTGGTCCAGTTTCCTTTTTTCTCGTCTGCTCTGAGATAAAGAAAATGCTGCAGGACAAACAAATGGCTCTGGAAGTCAGCTGTCACAATAGTTGAACCTTCCGTCATGTGGCAGGAAAGGGATTTGAACATTTGGTTCTCAGACATCCTACTGCACCAGAATGTAATTTTTCTAATGTCATAAAACATTGTGTTTGAAATAAGCTTGGCCATCAGTTGAGGTTCATGGAAATACAAAAGAACCACTAAGGTCCTTGTTGAAAGCAAGTACCTAGTGAAGAAACAACACTGGATAGGCCCAGAGTTACCATTTAGATAATAAAAAAGAAATAAATCTGGAAACCTCTAGAAGACCTTAAAATTGAAGACAAGCGGCTTCTGTTAGATTTGTAGAGAAGGGAGAGGCAGGGATGGGGCAAAAGGGAAGCGTTACATTGTAAAAGCACAGGACTGATGAGCAATGCTCTGAATGGCTCTGAGCACAGCAAGTTGCATATCTGGGGGCTGAAGGAAAGGTCTTTGTAATAATCAAAACATCCAGCCCTTCATCTTAAGGGAATTCAAGATCAGTAAATTAATAACAAAACAGCATTTTAACTTCTATGGAAAAGAATTGGCAAGTTTAAGACAATGTTTTATCTACATTTTGGATTTGTTTTCTGAAAGGTCAGTAGGGCTGTTGTGCTGGACTGATGCAATTTGGTGCAAAAACATTGAATCTAAACCTGACCTAAACACTGTGGGCTCCATTCATCTGAAACTGTCTGCCACCTATTAGACAGCAGAAGAGACAGAAGCCAGAAAACTGTTGATCAGCAGAGATTCAAAACAAACTAAGAAAGCCCTAAGGGTTCCCAAAACCAGTGGTTCAGCCCTTCATTCATGTGCCAGTCTCTCATCTACTTTGCTTTACCTTGGCTTTATGTTAAGCTCCTTCACTCCGCTTTCGTGTCACACAGAGGCTTGCTACACTCTCCTGATTGTTAAGATTTCCCTGAGCACAGCCCTTGGGGGTTGGGAGAATCTGTTGAGTGAGAGGTTAATTGTAAGGCAGAATTACAAGGCATCTCACCATTATGTTGTAGATTCAAGGTTGCAACTTCATAAGGTTAATGAGATCTTTGAAGCAAATACTCAAAAGAAATACAAATTCCTGTCTCAGTGTTGCTTTGAAGGAACTTCAGAAAGATGTATATAAGAAAAGGAAAAGTCAACAGCCCTGTTTTAAAGAGGTAAGGCTTAACTTCTGAACAAAGCCCCAGTGTTCCCAGTGAGAACTGAGTTATGCCAAGGTTTGTGTCCAGCCTTTGTGAGCAAATCCCCCTCATCTGCACTTCCATAGGGGACACCTGAAGTTTCTGGCAGATGTCAGTTGCAAAATGGAGCCTTTGATAGGCAGACTTGTGAAGCAGTCGAGAGCATGTTTAAACATGCCTTCTAAGCCTGCAAATTTACAAGGTAAAGACAATTATCTTGTAAGAGGGAGCTAGAGAAAGACACAGGGAAGGTACCATGAAATCTTTACTAGAAATTTGCTTGTTTGGTGATCTAATTTATTTAGAAATTAAAACTCATATGGAGATAATCATAGGAAAATAATCTCTTTTTTATGCAATGAAAAATCCCTGCCTGTTCCGGCACATTTCACAATATTCAGACTTGCTTCCTGTACTGCGTAAGTGCTCCTGTTAATACCTTCACCCATGAGTTCTGATCTGAATATTCCTTTTCTGTGCCCTCTTCCTCCCACACTTTTCCATTGCCAAGTTGCTCTCAGTGAACTTCTGTTTAGTGTTTTTCTAAAATTTCATCCTTCAAACCTCTCTGTAAAAATGATGAGCTATTGATGGATAGACCAAAGGACAATGCACCAGAGGGGATCTTTTAAAGGAAGCTCTTTCCTTTTGATGCAATTTTATATGCTGAAAATGATAAAATTAAAATTATTTTCAAATAGAAATACACGAAGTCACAGCAGCAGCTCTAGATCCAGAGAGGATCTAGACCAGGGTCAGGTAGATCATGGATTTGCCCACGAGTACTGAAACTAAAATGTGAGCCAGATACAGAGGAAGGACCATCTCTTCTGGAGCAAGGAAAAACCGTGGTTCTTTCTCACCAGAGATTAGAGATGTTGGCTGTAGTCCTCTTCACACTGGAAGGAAAGTAAGGAGCAGCAAGGGGCTGCTGACCCATGTGCCTTCCTGAAGGATGAGAGAAATTCAAGTTTAAATGTCTGCCCTGTATGCTGCAAAGGGAGAACTTCAATCTGGTTCTTGCAAAAGAGTCTTTGCTCTTGCCACTGGCATCTTGGTAGCTTGGATCCAAGCATGTCTGTTTCTGGCTTTGACCAAAAATTGTGCACTGCATATGAGAAGATTTTCCTAATGAAGTTTTCATCAAAACCAGCATGGTCCTTTGAAAAGCATTAATGAATTGGAATTTCCTGATGAAAACATGCCACAAAAAAAATTCCTGAACTAACTCTATTCTTCATTTTAGCTAGATTTAGATCCGGTCCTCAATTACTAGAAAACAGTTCCTTCCTCTGCAGAGCTGACTAACACAAATTCTTTAAATGCATGAAGACAGACAAGTCATTAGCTTTTTTTCACAGCAAGGTCTGAAGTGAATAGAAAGAAAAATCCTGTGCAAGCAGGTGAGGCTAGAAATGCGTCTGTTATATTAAATAAACATACCAGGAATCAAACATGGTTTTTAGATAGCTTAAAAAATAACAAAGCAAGCTTATGAATAGGGACTGAACAAATATTTTTTGAATGAATAAGACTCACTTGAAAAGTTTAATCATTGATTTAATTTTACACTTGAGATCATTTGCAGTCCTGTTTCTTTTTAAAGTAAGACTGATGTCATTTAAGAAACATGGAGGCTGAAAATATTTGCAAACCTTAATTTTCACAGTATCACTTAAGGAAATAAAGCCATCTCAAGTTCATTAGATGTTTAAAGAGCTTTTGAATAAAACAACAAAGCCCTAAATGATAAAAATTTTATTCTGAGAAGTCATTAGATACATCAGAGCTATTCTCTTCTCTTTTGAAGAATATGGGGCAAATCTGAATTAAGATACCTGTTGGTACACAACAGTTTTAATTTTTGACTGCTCTTCTGTTAAATACGAACATAAAACCCAGAGGATCTTGTTCTATACTGCAGATGAACAGCCCTCAGGGAGTGATGCAAGCCTCAGTAGGAAGAATGGGGATAAGTCTTAAGTAAATATAGAGAAAATATAAGCAGTGGAGTTTCTGAGACCATTTGTGTGGCTCCTCCCTCTCAGAAAATGTTGCTGAAGCCACAGAGACAACCTTAATGCAGTCTGATTTGGGAAGTTACTATGGACAGGTACTTTAATGCATTCCTTTCAAGTTCTAAATGGGCCCATTGTTCCTAAGCATGAAATTGGTGGTGACAATGCCAACATCCCTGTTTTATATATAAGCATCCTATACGGATCCCTGCTCACCCAAGACGTGTCTGACAGTGTTAGAATTGGGCACCCACGCTGGAATCCTCCCCACTAACTCCAGACATCTGCAAGGTGCGTGTGCACCACAGAGAAGCTCCTGGTCACCTGAGGAGAGAGCACGAGGTGTTCCAGGGTGCAGTTCATCCCATTGATATGACAGGGGCTGACTGGATTGAGGTAACTTCTCCCTACCACTGGCAACCAGCTCAGGTGGGACTGCCTACACGGAATTTCTGCAGGAACCTGGAGGAATGCCAGTCTTGTGCTTGGTACCACGTAAGAACTAAAGTCTGTTTTTTCATTTTTTTTTATCTCATTAATCAAGGGAACTAATGAGACTTTCCCAGTTATACATGATAATCATGTGCCAGCTTTGTGCTGTTAGATGAGAACTGAGTGTGCATCACCTCTCTGTAAGTCAAGAAGGGTCTTCTGTGAAAGGTAACATGTTTTTCCACAGATAAGAAGGGAATAGTGCATTCCAATGGCTTTAGATAATCTGGTTGAAAAAAATGATGGCAGTGGTGAGGATTACATCTAACATACATCTTAGATCCAACTGGTATGTTAAAAGTATTTTTAGGAGTATCTGGGCTTATATTTTTTTTCTGAACCTACAAAAGTGGTGTTAATTTTTGTGGTCAAACCTCTATATTAGACTACTTGTTCTGGGTGTGAATTGGCAGAATTGATTATATATTTCATTAAAAAAAATCTTAATAACTGTATAAATCAGTAAAAGTACTAAAAACTACACTATCCAGTACGAGAACACCTGCAGACAGAAGGCAGCTTGGGAGAGTTAATTTAGTAGCTAGGTCAAAATAAAGTTTCAGAGTTTTATAAGACCAAAGTGAGGAAATCTCTGGGTAATGGTGTTTGTTTTGCTTTTAACAACAACAATAACAGTATTTTGATTGCATGAGTCTTGGCATATTGAAGTATTCCAGAGAAGTGGAAAAAATTTATGTTGTGCCAATATTTTAGACAGGTTAAGTGGGACAATCTGGTAGTTATATTCCTGACAACTTGACACTGACATAGGGCAAAATAATAGCATAGTTGATATAGGGCTTTACTACTCAAAATCCAAAGTAGGGTAATGTCATTAAAGTCAGTCAATGTGGGTTTATAAAAACAATTCTTGTCAAAGTATCTTTCAATGAGATTACACATTCCCACTGATAAAGGTAAATGATGCAGTATACATTGTACCAGGTATTTGACTGTTATCACAAAACATTCTATGAAAAGGGCACATTATAAAATCAACATATGACATATTATGAGGATTAAAACCTTGCTAGTGGTTAAATCTCCACATACACTCCTCAATGAGGGCTTATCAAGTTGGTAATTTTTTTCATGGTTCAGACTAAATTATCATCCATTATTTTTATCAACAGTCTTAGAAACACCCAATTCCTAAATACCTTCACACAGTAAATCATATGAAAATGAAAAGTAATGAAAAAAACTGATTAACAAGGTCTTTATTACCAACAATAAAAATGTATATACCCAATCATAAAAATGCAGGCAATGAATTTAAAATATTTGAATGCTTCCTGGGATGAAGTGACCATGAAAATGTAGAGTTGGCACTGTGGATATATAGCTGATCATGATCTCAATCTGGTTCATGCCTACCAAAAAACAGTATAATGAAAACCAAGGAAAGTAAGTGGGAAGCTTGCATTTCCTGTCTATTTGTCATGTTTAGTGCTCCGGGGTTATTGCGTCTTCTTAGAGTGCCTCTGCTGTAAGAAAGTTTAAACAGCTAGAAATAGTTCAGAAAAAAGTCAGAAATGTAACTGGAAGTTGAAATATGAGAAATATGACTGAGAGTGACAATCAAACTGCTAAAAGGGGCTTGCCTTGTCTGAGGAAAAAAAAAATTTGTCTGCAGACTGGAACACTGAGAAAAAGTAGAGAAACGTGATTATGATTTTATGGGGTTATTTGTTCGTGTGCTGTGGTTTGGGGTTTTTTTGTTTGTTTTATCTTTTAATCTAGCAAGGTTATGTACAGATGAGTGGATACTGAGGGAATACAGACTCCATGTAGAAAACTTTTACCACGTGAGAGTGAGAGAAATTATCTAGATACAATCTATCTAGAATAATAATCTTCTCCATCAGTAAAATATACTTAATTAATGATATGTGCTTATGAAATGGTATGATTTGTTGAGATAAAGGGTTTAATACCTATAATGTTAGCACCAGATCGCTGCATGCTTTTGGCTTGTTTCAGAAGGGCCAACATATGCTGCACCAGATTTCAATGTATCTGTGAAGAATAACAACATTCTGGTGTGTGGCCATGTTTTATTCTGTAAGTGTATGGGTAAATTGAATTCTGGTGAAAATATCTAAGTGCTGTTCCAAAGACCCATAAAATGACATTGTGTTGTGTCAGGGGAGGTTTAAGTTGGATATTAGAAAAAGATTTTTCACCCAGAGGGTGATTGGGCACTGGACCAGGCTTCCCAGGGAAGTGGTCACAGCACCAAGCCTGACAGAGTTCAAGGAGTGTTTGGACAATGCTCTCAGGCACATGGTGTGACTGTTAGGGATGTTCTGTGCAGGGCTAAGAGTCAGACTTGATGATCCTTGTGGGTCCCTTCACACTCAGAATATTCTATGATTCTGTGATACATTGCATGAAAAGTATGTTTGCAAAAATGCACATTACAACTGATAGAGGTTTTGGGGCTATACTGAATGCAAGACTGGGCTTGTAGCTAATGTGTTTAATCCTTTCATGAAAGCAGTAATAAATTACAAGTAGTTGAAAGGGACCCTTATAATTCTTGCCCTGTGAAATTTAGGAATGTTTCAAATTGGAAACATGTAAAAATTCAAAAGCTGTTTGCTCTGATCAGCAGAGTATGATGTCAGTCCCTGACCACCGGTATGGAAAGGAAAGAAATGCGTAAATATCAGAGAGGTAGCAGAGCTTTGGGGAGAAAAAGAAACAAACAAAAAACCCCACAATAGAATAAATTGTCATTAATATTGAAGCTCATTAACCTTTTTTTCTGTTGTTGATGTTTCTGTACCCCTTATCTCTGATACCTTGTGCTAAACATGTAATTACAGAAATGAGCAGTAGACTGGGGAAAATCCAAAATCAGAGAATTGGCTTTACAAGATAGTGACCCACACCTTGCTCTGGGAAGCCCAGACACATTACTGGGAAGGCAGAGAAATCTTGAGAGCAGCCCAGGAAAAAAAATCTGTGCCAGCTAGGAAAGAGGTAAGGTTATGCTACCCAACTACATCCATTCACAGCATCTCCCCAGCACTGTTTTTCCGGAGAGTTATCCAGGTTTTAAAGTTGGCTTCCCTTGTAAACCTCCAGTGTGCTGATGGTACCAATTCGAGTGCCTGCTTTACTTCAGGGGAGATTGGATTTGCTGTGTTTTCTTGTTCCCAGATGGTGCAAACCGTAAGGTTTATTCCCAGTAGGCAAATAAGAGCTGTCACCTGCAGTGCAAACATCAGTGTAAAGAACCCCTGGTGTGCAGCATTCAATACAAAACAGATACTGTCAAGATCATCTTTGTACAGACAAGCAGGAAGGAAAAGCAAACACACTCTGCTTATACTCATTTACACGTTATGTTGCCATAAGCTTTCTCCAAATATTATGTAGATGGAAAAGTAGACCTCATGCTGCTGTAAATCAGTAGCTGTGCTGTGGCGGCAGGAGAAAACAGTTAAGGGATTCAGTTTTCTTCCAAGAAAAATCATACTTTTCAATTCCATCTGAATCAGGGCCAAAGGAATATTCCTTATCTGGCTGCAATAAGCGTTCTTTCAAGCAGGGATATATGACCATCACACTCTGCTTAGGCAAGGTCTGCACTGCCAGGACATGGAGAGGGGATTAATCCATGGGATATGGGTGCCTCTTAGAGCAAGAGACCCCAAGGGACTTAGGCACCCACCCCCCCTGCATTTTAAAGAGGATTGGGTTCTTGCAGCCTCACAACCTAGGAGTTCCCTCAAGTTTCTCTTCATAAACAGCAGTTCGTATTTTTATTAAGGAAACCGCAGATGAACTTTGTGCCTGGGAATACTACCACACACATCCTGAGCTGGAAATTACTGAGCAGGAATTAGGGTTTTCAAATTTATGCATTACAGCAAAATTGCTGCTACACAGCAACATCACTGTCTTAATGTCTTCAGTTATTTTTCTTGCACTGGAAAAAATGAACACTATAAGAAAGAATAATCAGAGAAAAGACTTGATTTGGTTGCGCCAAAAAAAACTTTAATATGCAATGCATGACAGTACAACTCAACAAAGAGAGCTGTGATTTAGGGCAGGGCAGGATTTAGAACTCTGTTTCTTTGTTTCACATTGACTCCCAAAATAAGAGGTAGATAGAACAGCTCCTTTGTCTCTAGTGCATTCTCTCATGAAGTGAAGTCTGCTCATTGTTCACTGTTTCAGGGAATGTCTTTTGAGCAGGACAGATTGCATCCTAAATAAGTAGTGATACAACCTACAGCTAGAATTTCATGCAACATTTCACATGACCCCAGACTGTAGAATGTGAATATCACCATCCTCTCCACCACTCTTCATACACAACCATTTCTCTCAAGTGAACCATTCCATCCCTTTACCCTGTGTGTTATTTCTCAGCTTGTCTGCAGTCAGTTTTCTGTAGTCTGCTTGGGTGGGTGCTGGATCAGCCATGTCCTAGATGCAGAGACAGAGGCTGTCTCAACAGAAAGGCAGATAAGGTCATCATAAATAAGCTTTATTACTTCATGAACTACCTCTCCATAGTAACTATTCTGCTCCACAAACTGCTGACCAGACTCAGTACACAAGGGAATGACTTGTGCTGAGTCATAGTTAAAAAGCTCTATAAGGCACAAACTGGACATGTGAAGGAACCTCAGCTCTCCCAAAACACAGTAAGGACAGTGCAGAAGCTTCATAGTTCTGGATGGATTAACCCAATGGCATTGCCAGCATTAAGATGAGTATAAATAAGCCTGAATTTACCCCAGCATCTCTTCCCAAACCATGCAGATGTCTGCACTTGATTTCCCGTATTTCAGCTATGTCTTCATGTGAATTTATGCCTTTAAAATTATATTATACCAGCTTTCTATTATCTAAACATTGTAACCTCCCATTAGTAATGGATATTTCATTGTATCAGAAAGCTTTTTGTGGTTTATTTTAGCATAACGGCAACTGATTCTCCCAATGTCTGTTCAGAGTTATCTTTTCTTTGCAGGGACTCGAGTCCACATGTTTAATGGGATCCTAGTTGGAAGATATAAAGTACTGTGGTACTCATGTTTTCCAGCTTCTCCTGTGAAAGATCACCCACTTTGCACAGCCTAATTTTGTATGAAGGAGAAGAAAGACAGAACAATAGAGGAAGTCAGAGAAGAACATGCCCAGGATTCTGCAGCACACAGGTAAAACAAGCCAAAAACTCTGACTCCAGGCTCTGCTCCAATGCATATTTAATCATTTTATGTAAAATATTAAAGCCGGCACAGGAAGGATTTAGAGGGCTTCCAGCCCAGAAAATTCTGGCACTTTTCTGGAATGTGGTAAATATGGGGCAGTGAAGGTCTTTGAAGTCAAGCAGGATGTGCTTCAAGGCAAGACTCTCGAGGAAAAGCAGAGCACCTCTTCCTTACCCTGGTCAATTGTGCAGGGAGAGGAGAGGAAAAAGAGGCTGAGTGTGCTCTGAGAAGAAACCTCACTGCAGCCAGAGAACAAGGTAAGTGTGTTCCACTGCCTCTCTTGAGAACCATGACAGGACTTCGATAAGAGGCAAAAAACTTCATATTTCAGGCACTGAGAACACCTGCTCAGCAAAAGTCTTTAGGGAGTCTAAAGGCTTTAGCCATGGACACTGAAGTACCAAAATGCAACACGCAATGTTCAGGATTCAGACAGCAGTTTGGTCATTTGAAGGAAACAGCCTTCCATATGCTCACTGTGGGCAGGAAATACTAACAAACCAGGGTCAAATCTGCTTCCCTCTGTTTGGGGCATATTCAGGTAATTTAACTGCCACATAACTTCTATTTATTCCCCTAAATGGATGTGCTGAAAGTCTTTATGCTGATTTATTTGTAGGCCAAGGAAGGCCTCTCTAAAAAACTTTGTCATAGGAGGGCATGAAGGTATAAATAGATCAATTCAGGCAAATCCTTTTTTGGCCAAAGCTTGATTTCTTAAATCAGGTTTTGAGCTTAATAAGAATGCCTCTACGTTCTTATTCTGAGTGCCTCTGATCTTCTCCGTGGATGAAATACACAAGATGAATTAATTAGTGCGTTCTACATCTAGAGCAAGTCTCTATTCAGTTGCCAAACACAGGTACTCAACACCAACGGAGTACCTCATCGTACTGGAGAGATTTATTTCCACAGGATAAATGGGTACAGAACAGAACTTTTGACAGATATGCAGCCTTCTGGAGCAGCATGTGCAGGTTAGTATATTGTTCTGCAGTGCCACTTTCCTATTAAATATAACTCAATCACACTGGATGTAAGAAGGCAAAGAGTCTGCCACGTGAAAGATCCAATTCAAGTCCCATCTACAGTTTCAATTAGCTACAGGAATATATAATTTCAATCTAAGCTCTTTAGACAACATTAGGTACATCTCAGTAAGCTGGAATTTATAAGTTTAGGTTCGCTTTCCATTTCATTATAAACAATTTGTTTATTTTTCCTTAACAACAGTTTCATGAATGTTTTCACTGCTTTATATAATCACAGGACTCTCATAAAGAGTTGCTAAACTGAATTTTAAGGCTAGAGCTGTACAGTGTAGAGAACACATAGCGAAATTAGGCATTCTGCACTGAATTCTGTCTATACATGAATGTATTTGTGTGTGTGTGTGTTTATGCACATATACAGGCATGAACAGTAAAAACTACTGAAAGGGAAAGCTATTCTGAAACTGTAGAAGTTGCCCTCAAGCTGTTCTACCTAAGACCAAACAGTGGTTCCTATCTACTCATTTCTACATGTGGAATAAACTATATGAAGTGAATGGCAACATATAGTTACTGACATCTCCATATAAAAGAGGATGTACACAGAAAAGTATTTCTAGCAACTATTTCCACTTCTAGGAAAATCCTGATCCAACTGTAAAAAGTCATCTGAAGGAATGTGATGAATGGACAATGACTTGAACCATTTAAAACTGCACTGAAAAACTTCTGAAAATCTACTTTTAAGTAATAGTGTAAAAGAATCAGTTTCTTTTTACTTATTTTCAGGCAGCTGTCTTAGGAGTGTGGTCCTGTTGAGATCTTTGTCCAGACCTGAGCCTTGAAATAGCTCACCAAAGACCTGTACTAAGCCTCCAGGCATTTCTCTCTTTTATGTACTGAAGAAACCCAGAGCTACTCACACTGCACCAGCTGCTAAGCACCGAAATCTGGCTGCACTGAATTTAGCCTTAGGAAACTTAAGAAGTCATTTTCACTTCAGCTATAAATCCAGTCTTTGGATTGAGTCAATTAAGGATTTGATGTTCAGCATGTCCAAATGAAGGACTGAGCACTGTGGCTTGCCAGTAATAACCCAATATATTGCAAGATAATAAAGTATCTTGTGAATACCAAAAAGCTCAATTATATTAAAAGCCTTCAGCTTGAGCAAGGTTATTTCCTTGATTTCTGTCTCTATTTAATTTTCAGGCTGTGACAGTAACTATTTCATCATGTGCTGGTTGATTTCCTAAGAGCATTAAAGTACACAGTAAGTCAGACATAGCCATTTCAAAGATGCCAACAGGGAGGCAGAGTCACCCTATGCCAATCCATCCTGGAAATGTACATAAAATATGGTTTAATCATCATCATGATATAAGTAGAAGGATTTATGAATTTAGCTAGGTTTTATTAACTTAACCATTGGTCTCCTAACTCTGAAATCTAATAACTACTCTAGAAATGTACATGGGAATTTTAATAATTTTCCTGTTAATAAGCAAGAGAATTTCAACTTATTAAAGTGCATTATTGCATTCCTTTTAGATAATTCATTTTAGTGCAGTTGTATGTATTTACAACAGGAAAAAAAAAAAAAAGAAAAATATGTGCCCTCAAAAGATAGAAAAGAAAGTTTTGAAATTTGACGTTTCTTTTAAGCTTAGTCCCACACAAACTTGGACTCACCTATTAGGAACTCACTGAATTTCAAAAGATATTTGTGTGACAAATCACCTAGTGAGATTTCAAAATCAAATGTGTAAGTGTAAAAAAATAATGTGTTTTATTATTATTCTGTTGAATGCCTTCAAAATCCATACCTGAATTCTCAAGGAATCAATGCTTAAAGTAAAAGCATCTTCCTGTGTATTTCTCATACATTTCTATTGCTTCTTATACCCCTGAAATGGGGGGAACTGAAATGAATTAAAGCACCCATGTCCCTTCTGTGTGTTTAGAGACAGACTTATATTCTTCTACCTTTTCTCACAGCTGAGCCTGACTCTTCATTTTGCTTCTCATCATTCCACTCCCAGGTCACTGAGTTTTGATCTTTTGTGATGATGGGTGTAGTGGGGTTCCAAACAGGTGGATTTATAGATGAAAATTATTTTGAGTACCCGAGGTGCAAGAAGTCATTCCAGTGCAATGTTTCAAAAGGTTTCTACCTTACATTTACATTATTTTCTCTATTTCTTATACAATCACTTACAACAGTGAGCTGGATGGACAATACAAAGCTGTTAGGCATCAGCACAACCACTGTTAAAACTTCTGTTTGTTATGATAATGGGCTGTGGTGCTGCATAACTAAAATAACCACAACATCTTAGAGCAGACTGTGAAGCACATTTCCCATCAGAAAACAGCCCTTAGCTTGACAAATCACCACAAAAGCCATATAAAGCAATTCCACTCAGAGTTAACTTCAGTGTTATTATAAAAATCCGGCTTTCCTATCCACAGGCAGAAGTCCTCTCACTCACAGATAGTAAGAGGGTAAGAACCAGCCTAGACCAACCTCAAGAGTTTGAAGAGACAAAAGCAGGTTGCTGCTGTCTTGACTGGCTCTGAAACCTAAACATGGTTGTTGTGCACATTCAGGACATGGCAAGCAAAGAGAAGGGCTGAAGCAGTTAATTACTGAAAGCATCTCATGCCTTCTCACAGCTCCTAAACCATGACAGCAAGTTCTCCCCAAATTTGACAAAAAGTCAGCAAAGGCTAAATTTGCTATAGCACAAGGAACCTTAACACTAGGGCCCTAGAAAGATGGATCTTTATAACGCCACTAAAAACAGTGACCTTTCAGAAGAGATCTGCTTTACAGGCACCACAGTGAGAGCAACATGACTGAAATAACCATCTTAGACCTTTGCAAATGTTTACTTTTACATATATGAAACTCAGGTTGCAGTAATTTGCTCTGCTTCTGGATTTGCAGCATGCTGTGCTCCGATCAGCACATCTGTTAATATTAGTAACTAGTTATCAGCAAAATGTGGCACCATGACAGGTATTTCGGCTGTCTTGGAATGGTCTTTATCCAAGTCCAAGCAGTCTGATATTCTGCTGGTAAAATGAAAGGGAAAGAAAACAACAATAAAAAAAAATAAAAAGAAATTAGCACTTTGAGATGTAATATAGTGGGCAGAAGATTTCAGAAAAGAAATAAAACAGCTATTTTTATACATTTTTACAGGGAGAAACACTTCAGTTTTGTTGCTGGCAATTTTATTTTCCATTTGGTTTTGAATACATGTAAATAAGGCCATGGCTCAGAACAAAGAGATTGGGTAGAGCTGAGAAAACAGGGTAATGTGTAAGCTCCTCTTTGATGTCAAGCGGTTCACTCAACAGGCAGTTCGGTTTGTCCAGAATCCAACTTTAACAGCAGCTTGATCGAATTCACATGTAGTGAACCTGTCCCCTGGGTGTATTACTGACCACTGAGCGATTGATCAGGAAAGCGAACTTCTTACCTGTTTTGTCACCAACATTCTCTTGTGTTTCTGCTCCACTGTTTCTTTACACCAGTGTGTGTAACTGCCCCTAGAACATCAGAAAGAAGTGCAGTTAAACCAGTGTTCTTTACATTTTTTACTAGGCTTCTGCTTTCAAAAACAGATTGGAAATTTGCCAATCAGATGAAAAGCAAGCTTACAGAAACCAAATAATACCTACGGCTGTAGTAGAATGAGCTAAATATTTTCCATGGTTCACAATCTACAGCTGTTGGCAAATAGTGAATATCACATATAAATACCCTTTATAAGAGATGTATCTTTATTTAAAACTTCATTCTTATATAAATAAAGTATTTCAGGAAAGTAATGTCAAATTGTTAACAGTGATATGAAGCAGTCTCCATGTGTCATTTATTCCTATTTCAATGCAAAAATGTTGAAAGAGCAAAAACATTCTTGGCTTCTAAAGAAGAAACCATATTGGATCTTTCAGCTATTTCCTTTGGGAGGACATTAAAGTCAACCCTGAGACATCAACAGGACATCTAAGGAAAAGGAATGGTAAGAGAGAAATCACAAAAAGAAATGATGATAGTTGTGGGGGTCTTGAAAGTTAGATAAACGTTTCATGATTTAGCTGGCTTAAAGACATTAGCCTTGCTGTTGCCCGTAACAGTATTACACTGCAGTCATCCTTTGTACAAATGATATCAGGCTATCTATTTTACTCTCTCCCAATTAAAAAGTTCATGTTTCTTTTCCACCAAGACATGCTGATAATAAGAAAAAGGAAATATTGAGAACAGCTTTTGAAGGTAACTTCAAAGTTTTCGTTTTGGCTGATAATGTAAGATTTTTCTCCCATCAGTTCACCCAACCCCACCCTTCTTGTCAGCTCTTAAACATATTTTTCAACTATTCCTCTATTCATTGTTCATTACATTTTCTCCTCTGCTAGAACTCCTCTTGCCTATTAACCAGAGACTCTTCTTCCATTTTATAACTTTTTCAAAACTATCTGCTTTTCTGTCAGTTAGTCCTAACTATGGTCATTGTCCTTCCACTCATCAGATGGCTCATGTTAGAAAACAGAAACACCCTATTTCCATGAACTGGAGATTACCTAGGGAAAATGCAACCCTAAATAAAGTGAAAATTATATATTTTTCATTACATCGTTCAACTGTGAAAGAATGTCAAGCTTTTTTCATGCTTGGCTCAGTAATAGGAAAAACCCTAGGTAATTTATTATTATTCTTTTACTGGGCAGATACATTTAAAAAGTTTGGGGCTTTTTTGACTTTCTTTTTTTTAATTGCTGTGGCAAATTGACTCTATTGTTCAACAGAACAAGCATTTAGCGGATTGCTTTGCTCATGGAAAAGGAAAGGTTGTGCAGAAGCAGGTGGAGTTGAGTCAGAAACCGGGATGAGAGGGAAAGCAGCTTTGCAGCAGAGGGAGCGGCAGGTTACACCAGACTTGGGAGGGCCAAACATCAGGAACAGCTGGCATATAAAGCCTCCAGAACCCAGTGGTAACTTTTTGGAACACTTGCATATCATTGTAGGCAGAGAAGGCCTGTAAGTATGTAAGTGGTTTCCAGAAGTCTAACTAAGTATCTTAGCTAAGCCCTGAGCCAGAGGATGAGATTTACGTCAGAATACCTCTGGGGAAAATGCAGCAGGTTAGAAAGATCACTCTTTTTTTGGATGCTCTCTGGAGGAAAAAGCCTTTATTTTCCAGAATATTTTGAAAGACAAATTCTCTAATGCCTTGGACAAGAACCACAATGATCCAGGAGCATCAGTCTGACTGGCCCCAAACCGTACCTCAGATATCTTTTGATTTTTTGTGGGCTAGTGGAAATCTAATAACTTTCAGATATCCAAACCAACCATCTGCACAGGATGATCATCAGCCATGTATTCCGTGCCAGCTGGCCAAGCATAGCCTACACACCTCAGTCTATCTGTACTTTTCCTTTCTCTTGAGCAACATTTGTCACGCAATATGAGGAAACCAGCTTGGTTTTTAAGGCTAGATCCAACCACATCAAAGTAAACACAAGACTTTCCAATGACCTCAACGGAATTTGGATATGGCCCTTCACCTTCTTCTGTCTTTGAAATACAGACGAAGATTTTGAAAAGTCCTCTGTGGTTCTGCATATCTTTTCAGTATCTAAGCCTAGTACCTCTGTTAACACAGAGCTGGGTGGCTCACTGCTTCTCTTTCCATCTTCTTTTTTTGTTGTTGTTTTACTAATATATTAAATCCTTTAAAGAGAAGCTTAGCATACTTAATTTGTTTCCCTTTACTGACCTCAGCTTTTGAAAACCAGATGTCAGTCCTGAGCCACACGTCTGCAAAATTTACACCTCATTATCAACAGAATAGCACTGCTCCTGTTGCTGGAGAAAACAGCTGGGTGACCAGGTCTGTACCTGCCACAGTCTCCACTTTTAGAAAAAACAATAAATAAAAGAAACACTCATCTTTCATGATTTTTTGAAATTGTACTGAAAAGCTCGTGGAGTATTGAGGCCAGCATCCATGGCAACATAATATTTGCAGGCTCAAATCATAAAGAAGATGTAAATGACTATGTGACTTCAAAACAAGTGTCTAATTCCTTCAAGCAGCAAAGTCACAAGACACATGCTTCAACAGGTATGAAACCAATTCAGGTATGTGACTATGCTTATCCCTAAGCTGATGTATCTGATAGGAATCTGAAGGATATAATATGGGCTGCCCTTTTCTCCCACTTCCCTCCCTAAACCACTTCAGATAAAATATTTTAAAATATATTTATTTCTGTTTAAAACATATGTAAGTGAAACAGGGGTAAATTTGGAACATGTTCATTCTGACAGCGGTTTCATGCTGACCCCATTTCAGGTTTACATCCTTTCTCTCTCTGCCCAGCTACACTTCTCTGATCCCTGTGGGTACACATTTCTGATCTCCATTGGAATTCTGACCTGATACAGTATCTGACCACTGTCCTGCTACCAAAGATGTCTGGACAAGTGACAGACTTAAAAGAACATGTCTTCAGACTGCTTGGGGGAGGTGAAACCGCATACACCTCTTCACCATGTTTCTATTTCTCAGCCATCTGTCACCTGTCTTTCCTCAACTGAACCATCCCTTCTTTGCTGAGCAGCTCTTTAGGCACCCTCAGCTTTGTTGAAGGGAAAGATGCAGCAACAGTCTTCTTTCTACAGCAAGGATCATCATGAGATTCAGTCCACAAAAATTCTCTCCAGCATTTTTCCGAGGTATGATCTGTTTCTTTCTTCCGAAGCAGGGCTGCCTTTTCTGCAGTTTAGTTTTCCTCCTTGTTCTTATTTCGCTCATTTAGTTTGGAGGAATGCATAGAAACAAAATTTTCTGAACTATATTAAATAGTACAGGTGTCACAATTTCTCTCTATACAATAATGTCTTTTGGTTTCATTTGGAATCACAAATATGCTGAAGGACAGATATATCCCAAACTAAAGTCACCAACCACTGCTCCCTGATATGGACATTTAAAAGATTACTTGAGTGCAGAGCCCAATCATGAATACAACCTTAGCCCTCAATAAATGCAAGTTAGTTGTGCATGGTTTGTCTGTGCATCAAAACACATAGTCTTCAATATTGCATTAAAAATATTTTTTTAATCTCCTATTTTAAACTTTTTAGGACAAGAGTCCTGTCTATTTATATTAATAATATCATAATAAACATAACAGGTTTCTGATCTTATTTACAAGACTAACTGCAGAGCAGTGGAATTACTGGAGTCCCTATTGTAATAAAATAAAGCTCTTGTAATCTAACAGATTAGAAAAAGACTATGACATCCTTCAAAACATCAGTTAACCAAATGTTAAATCAATGGATTTTCAACAAAAGCTTTTTTCCCCATGCATCATGACATTATTTTATCTGGTCCCTTAACTGAAAATATTATTTAAAATGCTTCTAAACACTAATTGGATCATGAGCTCCAGACCACAGAACAGTGAATCTTGGGCCACAGTTCAGAACAGGCTACCCTTCAGTGCTTGAACTTTGTTAGCAGATGGCTCTGCAGAATTTTCAAGAGGATTTCATTTTTCTTCCACATTCCTCAAAAACGTCTGTTTCTTGAAGATCATCAGTTCGTGAATGAAAGGGAAAACAAGGGAATCAACTGTTAACAAAGGAAATATTTTTGTGGTTTTTAAACTCTATTACTAAGGTATTTTATAATCTTCTACCACTGTAGGGAGAATGAATCTTTCTTATCTATCCTGTCAAGACATTCTTCATGGAAGAATTTGGATATATAATTGGTAGAGAAAACAAAAAATAAAAAGCCTAATACTCCTCTGGTTTCCTGAGGACTGATCCAAAGTTATTACAATTTTCGTGTCAAAATCCCTTTTGTGTGCAAAATTATGGACTGTGTTATATCAAAGACATGTTCACTGCTCGCCAAAAGCAATAAAAGTCTAGTATTGTTTAAAACACAGAAATAAAGCAGAAGCTTAGAAGTGAAATAATTGACACTCTTGGTTAGGAGGTACAGAACTGAGGCACTTCTAACCTTTGTAGGAGCTGGTAGTACTTAGCATCTTGATTTATTAATCACTTATTCCCTAAAAATCATCCCCAAGAAAGAATTTTCAAGTAGTTTTGAGGTGAAGGATCAAATTCAATCTTCGAGCATATGGAAATAACTCCAAGTTTTACTATATATTACCCAGCAAAATAACCTAAGTGATCTCAGCCTGTTCAGAAAATGGGACTTGGGTACCCATATTTCACAGACATTAAATACTATTCAGGAGCCAAAGGCCTGAAGATATTTTAGAAGTTGTCTACTTGTGCATTGACTTATACTTTATTCCAGGCTCTGATTCTTTCTGAAGCTGTGAGTATAAGAATTTACAATAAATTATACTCTTGTTATGTAAATTCTGCTAAATGCAAAACAAACTCCTCTACATAAACATCAGATTTATTCAGTCAGGTTATTCACTGTCAACCTAAACAAAGATTTCTCTGAACTATTTACTGCTTTCCCCCACAGCTGGACCAGTTGCTCTAATAGAATGTGTTACATTCTTTTGATCAATGGACTGGGCAGACCAACTGTGAAGAGCAGAGAGGAAAATGAGCTCCTATGTGTAAGAGATATTTCTGAAGAAATATTTCCAGATACATAAAGGCAAAGTTCTTCATCCATGCAAAAAGGTCATCAATAGTGGTACCTTCTTTAAGTTTCTCTGTGTAGCTTTAAAAAGGGAAAACAGTCTGTGAGAACAGGATATTATTATTATGGAAGCACAACTAATAACACATCCATGTTATAGATATACAGGGAAAATTACTGTTCAGAAAAACAAATACTAGAAATAGAAAAAAAGAATCTAATAATTGGGCTCAGATGGAATTCTTTATGCTAGAAATTATACAGTATATGCTCTAATATATGTATTTCTTGGCTAAATTGCAGCTATAAACAGAAAATATGAATTTATTCTGCTGTTTGACCTTCGCACTTGAATTTAGTTAACATTCCATAGGAAATTCTTGCTTACAAATCAACACAAGATCAAAATCACATTTCTCATTTCTCTCAAAGTTAGAATCTTAACATGCAACTCTGAACATTTTTTTTTTTTTCCCAGAGATGTAGATTATATTCTGTAGGAAAAGAAATTCTGTGCTGGAAGTGCAGGTCTTGGGTGTGTCTGGTACTTAGTTTATCTACTTTGAAGGGCTTTTCAAGGGCTGTGTCTGATTGATGGGTCTCTGCCCACAATGAACCTAACATGAGGCAGATCTTCCTCCCAGCACACATTCTCCTCTTTCAACATGTGCTTGCTCTGGGACAGTTATTTGGCATAAGTCAGCTGAAATGAAAGAATAACGTGTAAAAATTTTGAAGCCTCAGCTTAATGCCTTTTGGTAACAATAACATTTGAAGATGACAAAACCAGTTGGAACAAGGTGGAACATCAAGCATTTTGTAACTGCAATTTGAACCTCACTGTCAGTCACATGGATGTTGGTCCATATTAGCCTTTATACTTTGATGGGGTAAATCCAGAGTTAACTCATGAATGTGGTGTGACTGGGAGGTATAGTTCTTAATCAAACAAATTTCATGAAAACAATGCATTGAGCAGTGGTATATTTAAACATTAATTCATATTTGCACAAAAAGAGAAACTTCACAGGCTGTCCAAGAAAATCTCTCTGACGGTAATCAGGGAGAAATAGAATTGAAAAGACATAACTTTATATCTATCAAAATATGCAGCAAAAAGAAACAGAGAGTAGCTAAAACTAAAGAAAAGCAAACCTGAAGATTTAGAAGAAGCAAGGGCTCAAAACATCTGTTTAACTCAATCAAGATCACAGTCATTTTTCATATAAGTCTTTACTTTTAAATCTCTTTTAGAGATCCCAAATCTTTGGATCACTTTCATTTTGGCTTCTTTTGTCAAGTCTGGAGACTTGAGGGTAGAATCAGGCACAGCACTTAGAGATACACCACAATAATTTACTAGCTAGTACATATAGGCATACACTAGAACAAGTACTTTGTGAGGAAAACCTATGGCTTGGCTTGGGACAGGTGATGACATGGCAGAATGTAACATAAAATACATTCACACACAGCGGTACAATCACCTGAGTAGTGTCTGCTGGTCATATTGGCACCAAGGAAGTGCAGAAGTGTTAAGTTCTGCTGTTCTTTGAAATAAACTGATCCTCAGTATTGCTGATCATCATCTGAATCTATCTCTTTTCCTCAGATTTTACACCTTTTCCTGCTGGTGTTTTTCTTCCGAATAATTGATTAATAACTCATTATTAACATAGCAACCCCACTTCTTTGTTTCCACCTCCTTATTATGCAGAATTTATTGCGCTGTGTGCTTTCTCACAGGTTAATGGCAACAGCTGCTGCTCAGTGCTTGCTGCACCTGGATCACAAGCTGAACCTCCTGAATCTAGAGCCAGGTCACACATTGGTTGTGCAACTCCAATGCACATGCAAGTGGAAAACTTCAATCTGCAGTTGACCGGGACATTGCATTCCCTCTAACATAGCTATCTGTTACCTGACAACTCGATTTCTGCAATTCATATTTATAGATGAAATCACATTCCAGCCATGTGCTCCACGCTCTGTGTTGATGCCTTACTGATCTCTCTGAGCAGAGTTTCTGTCCTTTATCAGACTTTATCAACTTTATTGTAATTACAGTCAGTCACAGCAATCTGTGCCTGCTGCCACCACTGAGCTACTCATCAGCAGGGAAGGATTCCTGCATTCAGCTGTCCTTGTTTGCAGATGTGTCACACAGCTGTTCAGAGCAGTAACTCAGAATCTGTCAGGTACTAGGACACAAAATTTTTCTTTAGCCACCAAATTACAGATGCAGAGGTGAAAGTTTTAGGTATTTCAATCTGAAAATGTGTCACAGGGTAAAAAAAAGTACATTCATATAGTAAACCCAACCTGTCTTTCCACGGAGGACTGGGAACCTTTATCAAAGCATGATGACACTAATCCACTGCTGAGCTCATTATTTTTGAGTTTTCAGTCCTGTTTTAGGAAGAAAGCCTGGGAGACCCAAAGCTGGATTTCATCCTAGACATTAACTCCTTAGTGTCAGTGAGGTTCTGTACATTTTATGGAGCTTTGGACATGGCAGATAAAGAAAGTCTCTGTGGAATGGATACAGATGTGCAGATTTTTTTTTCTCCTGTTTTTTCCATTAGCACTGGAATGCCTCAAAAATAAGAAGGAAAGATCCAATAACTGTCAACAACTATTTAAAGATTCCTTCTGCATGGATCATTTGTAGAACCATTACAGCAGATCTGTCACCTCCATATTGAGAGGGCAGCCTAACATAATTCCTGCTAGCTCAGGGTTTGGTCCCCTAAGTGTTCACTCTAGATTGCCCAAAAAGCATTTGCACACAATGTGACTGGACCTAATAGGAAAAAACTAAATGCAGACTCTCAGGAGGGGAAGGAATAATCATCTCAGTCTTTTCCTTCACCACCTCTTAAGAAGTACTGTAAGACCCTCACCTACAACTTGGATTCAAAGAGACAAATTCTTCCTTTCCATACACTGAAAATTTGCTACCTTTTTTTTTTTTTTTTCCCTTTTGTTTTGACTTGTTCTCTTTAAATACCCAACAGGTCACTTCACGAATTTTAGCTATACCTTCATAAAATACCAAAAACCTTTCTCCAAACAGCACTTGTTCTTTGCTTCAGAATAGTGGCTTATCTGCATTGCTATTTAAAGATGCATGAGTCAATCTAAATGGTTACAATCAGAAACTCATCAAGCACTAGACTACTACTTAATGCAGCTACAATGAAGTAATAAAAGTCAGAAGTGTCCAGAATTCTTCCTTTCTTAGAGATTTCTCCATGCTTATGACACACTCATTGTTATTACAAAAGCCTTTTGTTAAGGACAAAAAAGTTTGCTTTTTATTGTTGCTTTGTTTGTTTTTTTTTCTCCTTGCTACTAATAATAATAGTACCAACTACCTTCTACCTATTCTATTTAATGCACATACAAAAATAAAATTAACTTCTAACTGTAGACTTATCTTTGCAACATGCATATTTAGGACCATGTAAGCTAAGGAATTCTCTTTTGTTTATTTCTTTTGAAAGACTTTAACAAACATTCCTTCTGTGCTTTTGTATGTCATGCAAATCCAGTCCCCACAGAAAATCATTCAAAATGTCCTATTAGGTAGAAAAAGTTTTGACCTCAGTGTAGAACTTAGTTCCACCAAACCAAGCCCTGTAACTATGTGAATTGTTATTCATGTGTATAGCAGCGACTTCCATAGACTCATATATTATTTCTGATGAAATTTAGAGTACTGTCTCAGGAAGACTTGGAAGGTTTGTTTAAATGCCCATTCTGTGAGTTAAGTGGTAAGTTAAAACCATCAGCATGATAAACCCTCTTTCCCCCTCTGCATGTTGTCTTGCTTCTTAAGAACAAAATGTCCTCCTCCTCACCCATGGTACCAACACACCAGGTATTGATATGATACTGTTTGCTACTTGAGCACAGGAAATAAAAGACTTTCTGAGTTGTCTTGACACCTCTACAATCTTGTTTTCAATTTGGACCTGCAGACATAGTTTGCCACCTTGTGGCAAATGAGTTTTTAAGAACCATGAATTTCACAAATCGTGTCATAGTCCAAACATTTCCCAAAATCTAAGTCCACGGTACAAGACAACGGTTTTTAAAACATGGGCCATCTTTTACTAAAATACATAAATAAATAAACAAACAAATTTTAAAATGATTTTAAAGTAATCTCTCAGTTTAACTAATTGAAGTACACTTCTGATACCTGTAGCCAAGGAAAAATATTTAAGCATTCTTCACACCAGCCTTGGCAGTCATATAATCTATGTAGGCTGCTGACAGATAAGTAACTAAAGGCAAAGTCTTTCGTGCATACAGGTATGGCCTTACAAAGAGAAGAGCTTTTCTCTTAAGATCAGCAATTATGGTTAAACTATCAGCAAAGACCAAGGATTACAAGTAGCTGATATTTCAGTTTAGTGGTAAAACCATGAATAAACACTATAAAATAGGTTCGAGTCAACCAGAAATAAAAATACTGCAGAACTATTTTATGTTCTTTTCTAGTCATTTTATATAGAAAGAACACCTTGGGTAGATTTATATGTACTCAATCAGGATGCTATAAACAAACATCTCTCTATTTAAACAGAGCTACAACTACCCTCAACACAAGTATCTGTTAAAGACAGTAGAATCTGATTCCTCTTTCTGGGCTATTTACTACTCAAATAGTCAATAAGAAGTCCTATAAAGAGGTGTCTTGGACATAAATCTGAAATGTAAAAGACGTAAAATACATTGCATTGGGAGAAAGCGGCTCTGAACCTCTGTCCACCATACCCTAGAGAGGTTCTCTAGAGACTGAGCATGTGCATGTGAGAACTATGGCCACCCCACTTGATGAGTTATTCCACAGACCCACTCCCACCAAAGTTTTGTTCTCTTTTTGCTATTGTTGCAAACTGGGCACTCTTTTGAAGAGTTTTAAGTCACCTGAAATACTTTTCTGTGAATTAACTGGGAAGAAAAACCTATGTTCTTAATTGGCCAGATTATTTTTTTTAGTTTGCTTGTTTGTTTTGTTTGGTTTTTTTTTTCCTTGTTAAAAGGTTAAACTAGTTAAGGCAATGCCAGGATTTGCTCAGATTTAATAACTCTAGCTTCAGGCTGACTCGTCTTTTACTTTTTCCAAACATAGATTCAGTTTTGCCTAAAAGTTTCTTTTGGCTCATACATCTCATCCAGGCAATCTTTCGGTTTATATGTGTTTCACTGCTTTGATACAGGCTCTGAGGCATAAGGCAGATGTGAATGAGAAACTCATGTGGCTTAGGCTGAGTAGTGATTGTCAGCAGGTTTTATGGTCCTAACAGATTAATCTCCCAATACCAACAACAGGAGAAGGTAACCAAGTCTGTTTCACATAGAGATATTCTCAAAAAAGAAGAGCAGGGAAAGTACTTCATTGAAAAGGGCTTCCCTCAGCTGTAAATATTGTATTTTCCATGAAATTTTTCATATTAAGTCATAAAGGAAAACTGTCCACAGAGTAAAGAGCAATTCATGTAGTTACTTCAAAGGGGCAGAGATTTCCATGACAAATCATTTAGCATTTCTGTAGCATATAACATGCTAGCTCATTTTGGGACGTCATGAAACATAGTTCTCTGGATGACTTTTTTTATCCATATACTTAGGAAAGCTTCCATTTCTATTTTGAACAAGAGATGAAATCAGACCACACAGCTGTTTCTCAAAGGCATAGATCTCTACAGTCTTTCTCTTCTTCTGAGCAGAATGTCTTTCCTGCCTCCTCCTCCCCCTTACTGTCTGAATATCTAAATATTTGGATTGCTTATTTTTCGCTTGTACTTCAAAGGTATATTGACATATTATCGTGTTTCATATCACTTTATGGGCTGATAGAGTCATGCCAAGACTGAATCTCCTCTTTCACTCTGTTTTCTTTTCCTTTAGAATGCAGATCCAAGCCCCTCTCTGCTCTAAGGAGCAATTAATATAATTGCACAATAGTGGAAACTAGATGGCTTTAGCTTTCCTAATCTTTCAGTATCTATATGCCAGACTAGATTCCTAAGTAAGTTTACAGATGCCTTAAAATTGTTTTACACTTGCTGCAGCTATTTTGAAAGTCAGGAATAAGTAATCCACATGTTAATGCAGCTGTTGACATTATCTAGGTTCAAGATATAAGAAATACTCTACTATTTAGCAGTAATGAGGCTGAAAATCTGCCCAAAGTGGATTGATTCCTTTCCTCCCTTTGTTTACCAGAAATCTTTTTATTCCTTTGTGTTCTATCACATGGCGCTTAAGAAGAAGACAGAATAACTCGGCTCTGTCATAAAAACACAAGGGTTCAGGCTCAAGAGCTTCCTGATGCCTAAATTAAATAAGTTTAATCTAACAACAATTCAGCCATATCTTGCTAAGCTACTCTGTTCTTCCTCTGTGTAAGTATATAACTGTATCAAGACAACCAGGAGCACTAAATAATAACTTTCTTTTTAGTAACTCATTTATTTTTACTTTATTTTTATAGCAAAAAACAAGGACAATAAAATTCTAGCACGTAGTGGATTGTAACAACACTGCTTTTACACTACCAATCCGAAATTTTAAATAAATCAGAAGTAAAACATCATTTTGGAAAGACGAAAGCTGAAATTTCTTGTAAATCTGAGATCCAATGTTTCAAAGGAAAGGGCGGGGGGGAACATCATTTAATGCCTTGCATCTTGAATTAAATTATGGGAGCCATAGAAGTTAAAAAGTACCTAATCCTTTTTCTTACCTATCTGAAGTGCCAGCTGCTGGGCTAACATGGAAGATATTGAGCTCTTAACTCACTCAGGAGAGGCAACTGCCCAATTAGGAGTAAAGTGCTGTAACAGAAGCTGAAAACAGGAGCCGCTTCAGAGAGCATTACTGATACATAGAGATTTAACTAATATTGTCTTCCCTTCATGCTCCAACATAGGGGTGTAGACTACCTTTGGGGGAACAACAGATTAAAGCTGGTAATCGTTGCATGAGTTTGTATTACTGAGCATCCCTCTTGGAAATGCCTGAACAGAACTTTAATTTATGTTCCTTGCCAATTACTTGATTGCTAAACCAACTTCAGGTGCTCTAGAAGGTGTCCAGTGTTCAGACAACATACACTACTTATCAGCTGTGAATATTTGCATACCGAAGCCCGAGTTTCTAAAAACTGTGTTCATGAAAATCTGTTCTTGTCTCTTCAGGGTGCAGAAGAGGCAAGAGATGCTGATGGGCAGGGTTAGATGAGAAGTTCCTTTGGCCTGTAGCCCTGTAATATTATGAGGAGGTTCAATTAAGAGAAAACCAAGAAACTTTCTTTTTTTTAGCAGGCATTGATTGAGATTTTCATCCAAAGGGGTGGGCTCAACTCATCTATTAATTTTGCTAAACAACCCTGTCTACATTCCAGAAACTCTTCTGAATTCTTCCCGTAAGCAAATTGAAAAATATTTGAAAAATGTAACTTTGATTTGATCAAGATTTTTTTTTTTTTTTAATCTTAAGTGAAAACTCAGCCCACTTTTTAATCATAGACTTTAGACTGGAATCTAGATAAACACATGTAGGTGGTCATTTTATCTCTATAAAAAATCAACCCAAAACCTCAAGCATGAGCACCTTTAGGGAGTTCAGATTCAAGCTTGAATCTAAATAGTGTGGATTAGGCCCTCTTCAACAGATACACATCCACTAATTGAGAATCATCTCGTGCTTCTTAGAGGGAACCTTTGAGGGATGTAACATCATATCTTCCTCTGTCAAGGAATTATGGATGTTAAAAGCCACTCAACCAGCATAAAAAGGCCCATGTTTTCTTCTGTACACTGAATACAACCGAGTTTTTGTGGGTTCCTGCAGGATTTTGTGGGTTTCCTTATTATAGAAAAAAATAATTTCTTTGGAACCCTTGGAGTAAAGTCAACAGGCTCGTGTATGTAAAGAAAATTATCTTATTTGACACTGCAGCTGGCTGTTTTAACTTCAAAAGGGCAACATGAGGCTTTTGCTGACAGTATGCCTGTCCATGTGTATTCCTAATTTTGCACTTCCTTTTTCCTCCCAGTGAAACCAATACTTTATTAAAGGAATTCAGCAGGGGAGTAAAAGTACCAAATACAATTAAGTTTCTACCTGTTTTGTGAAAATGGATGACCAGCTACAGCAAGAAAAACTATATGTAATGCCTAATGGAGGTAAAAAGGAGATGTTCGTGTTCATGCATCTCCCACATGGGACGAGCTTTTAAGCAAGCCCCAGACAGAGGAAAAGTTTCAAATGGAGCCTGTGCTTTCTTTGACTCTGAAGTCAGTCAGGCATGCAGCAGAAATATATAGAGCACAAGACTTCCTTATTTTCTGTGCCTGTGGAAGTCTTTGTTTAAGTAATTAGTCTTCATGACTGTATACTAATAGCTTATATAAAGAGAATGCTTTTGGTACAGTTGTTTTTAATGAAAGAGCAGATGAAACACCAGTTGTGCAAGAGATTTCCCCTCGTGAATTACCCTAACAACTGCAGGGTCAATTACCTCTTATCCTCCCATACACTGACGTGGAACAGCAGCTGCCTCTTGTGTTCTTGCTGCCTGGAAGGCTTAAGAGTATGTGATAGGTACATTGTTTTAATTAGCACTCTTGCATGGACTTACACTCAATTAATGTTAGATTGAGTGCATGATGAAGCAGCTTGAGAACTGTCAGAAGGAAGGCAGCTGGGCAAGGATGTTGGTTTGATCTCTTGCGTACCTTGAATCTACCAGGAAAAGGTCTGACTTCCTTCTAATGAGCATTGCCAATGTGCCTGGTGTCCTAAGTATGGCTCATTGCTTTTCAGTCTCATTTCCTAAAAGTCTTGGCTGAGTGACATACCTCATTATGCCCTGACATGGAAAAATAACCATGACTGTTTTCTTAAATTTCTGAAGTAAGTTCTGTGGGAGATGTACGATCTGAGAAATGCCTGAGCAATACTTTGGCTCTTTAACTCTGTTAGGATACCACAACATTCCACAGTTTACCCTATAGGCATATGCAGCAAGATATCCTTCCTGAAAAATGTTTTGTGGTACTTTTTTCGGTTTGCAATATGGTCTCTTCATTGTGAGGACCAGAAATCTGTGCAAGATAATTTGAAAGCATAATTTGACTTTTTTCTCAATATATGCACAAGACATAAGGGATGAGTTCTAATTAAGGATATACCGAGAAATTTTCATGCAAATAAACTTTGGGATGTCTATCTAAGAAAGCAACCAAAATACTATTAAAGTAAATAAGCTGCACTCTGAGATAGTAGAGAAAAGGTTTTCCTCAGAGATGCTTCTTAACAGTCTTTCCATCTTTTCTCTCTCATAATATGATTCTCTTTTCTCTAATATTTTTTTTAATTTTTCAGAGGGTTTTTTCAAATATAAGTGTTTTTATAGGGGAACCAGGTATAGATAAGAAACTTTTACTGTTGCAGAGACTTCCATCAAAGCGATTTGTGTCATTCTTGGAAGAGGCAGCCTTTTCCTTTGTGTCTCTCTCACAGTTGTAACTGATTTACCATCTCTCTCCTTTTCCTTGGCACTTACAGTTTTGCAATTTAAAAATCCCTAGTCCCAGCCTTTTCTGGAAAGGTAAGTCTGGCTGTAAACATGACATCTGGAAAGCTTTGCTGTAACAGAAATTAACAGCAGAACAGTCCCTAGAAATAAAAAATAAATTTTAAAAATAAAATAAAAACAAAAAAAACCAAAACCAAAACCAAAACAAAAAA
>VZTE01003046.1:147153-164532 GCA_013397775.1 Eulacestoma nigropectus
AAAAAAAAAAAAAGGAAGAAAATAAAAGGAGAGGACTCTCTCCCCTGGCATCTGTCATGGCCCTCTATGTTCCACTGTAACACTAAGGCCTTCATCTCAGCATATCTAAATCAGTATTCCCCAGTGAGCAAGACACCAGCATCCTTCACCATGATGGCAGCACTTTCCTGAAAGTGTTCCTCCATGCTCTTTCAAATACACATTCCTTTTCCCCTATTAGCAAATAAATCTGTTCTTTAAAAATATGGAAGGTTTTCTGCTTTAATATTTCCTTCCTCCAGTATAACAAACAAAAGACACAGCTTTCCATTGTCTAAATGATGGCAAGTATTTTAAAGAACATTAACAGGATTTTTCTCAAAGCATATATTATTACTCTGCTACTGGTGCTTTTAGTCCCATTATCAACAAGACAAATCATTTTTATTCAACTCTATTTATACATGTGGTAAACCAAGAGAAAATGTTTTTTAAAAGGCTCAATGAGGTGTTACTTAAATGTGGTTTTCAGCCTTAAGTGATTTATTATCAATAAAATGAAAGATTTTAGTCGAGAAGGCTCTAGGACGCCACACTCTTCCTCCTCCTTGCAAACTGTCTTTGAGCTAAGATTACAGCAGGTGAAAGTTGTAATGTCTGTTCAACAGATCTTATGAAATAATTACATCCAGGAACCATTTGGTTCTCATTAGATCCAAGACTGAAGGAGCAAAATATTTTGAAGGAACTTCCCTGCCCCAAGAAACACCCCATATCCACACACAAATATCCTACAGGTGAGTTCTTTCTCATTCCTATATATGCTTAGTAAGCACACAAGCCCAGCTTCATGGACCTACCACAGTTTTTTAAAACCCAAGACCTTTTCATGTCATGGTGCGTTATTAATTAATTATGTGTCTTAGTCTTCTGCCTTCCCATGTTTTTCTTTCTACCATAGTTTATAGCTCCAGGTTTTTTTTGTGGTTTCAGATCTCTACCCACTTTTTCTCTGTGTTGTCTCCAGTTATTCCTCCTAGCAATGCTATGGCTCTCCTATATCATAAAGGATCGGACGGAATAGTTTCAGAAGAAGAAGAAAGTACATGTAGTGTTTTATAGTCATGATCCCTGCTTTATTATGTTTGTTTTACTTTGTGTAGACTATGTTCTTCAGAAATTCATTCTGGCCGAGAAAAATCCCTCATAAATCTGACCCAGGAGATCCTGTGTAAATCTCAATAGACCAGCCATCAGAGAGTTGCTCAGAGCTTCACTTTCTTCTCCCCTAAAATAAATTTCTCTGTTTCTTTCCTGAGGTCTTTGCTTCATTTTCTGTGACCAGCGATGTTGCCTAAGTGTGAAGGGAAAAGGAAACTGTCAACAACTCAGACTAGGCATATAATTGGCAGCAGAGCATTACATTTCTCAAGTAGAAAACCTCTTTTTTTTCCACAATACATGGCAACTGTAGACCTTCTGACATCAAGATTTATGTCTGGAATGGCAACCTTAGGAATGCCTTAAGGGTGAGCAACTACTAAGATTTTCTTTGATAATCAGATAATTAATTCATGAGAAACTGTGGGAGTCAAGCACAGTTACTTATGGGGATTCTAATGAATATCTATCTGTATCTTCAGGTGCCAAATCCAGCCCCTTGCATCCTGCTGGTTCCTAACAAACCTTGAAGTCTGAGCACTGTCAGCACCCTCTACAATTACATGAAGGCTGACATGGGAAAGTTACTCCAATGTTCTGGGATGTATTTGTATGAATGGCAAGAAGAGACCATAGGAAGATATTTCTTTTATTATTAACTCATCAGATGTCCATTGAAAAATTACCTCCAAAAAAGGGGAAGAGAGGCTGAAATTTAAAGATACAGATTTGTTTGCCAAAATTTCCTATTCATCACTGTGACTCACCTTACATAACTACTATTTTAACTCCCTGTGTTTCAGAGATGCCTCAACTCTGTAGCTTTCTCAGATGGTTTTAATTACAGATACCCCAGAATAATTATTGTGAAATAGTGCAAGAGCACAGTTCATGGTGGCCCTTGAGATGTAGGTCTAGCCAGTACAAAAAGAAGCTAAATCCAGTTCTTTTATATCCTACCATCAAGAAGATGGGTAACAGATGTTGAAAACTATTAATATACAGTTCAAGGGTACAAAGGGTGGTATCCTTCCATCACAAAACACATCAGTATTGCTGTAGTTCATCGTCTAATCTTCTGCTATGAATATTTTCATTGTTAACCACCTAATATGGACTTCTTATGGAAGCTTGGCTCAAGGGTTTTTGAGAGATGAGGCAATATCTCGTGCCATAGAGACAGCTGCAGCTCTGCTACTCCTGTATTTTCAGCCTTACAACTTACAGAAATCTGTGTATCTCTCTAACCTGTTTGATCAGTATATTCCTCCATCATCATAGTAGAATCTTTCGCATCAAAGAGAAACTTTGCCCCTTTCCTCATAGGCAGTCCTCCCTTGTTTTGTGTTTCATTCCTCAAGTAGGGAAAAATGGTGTAGCTAATGAGGACAGGAAGTGCAGAGACCAAAAACATGAGTTTGCTTTCCTTTCCTGCTATGATTTCTCCTGCTTTCATGGTCACATATATTTCAGTGCCTTCTGGTTAGCAGGGTGTCCTCAAGATAAATACTTTACAAATTCTGTGAGTTGGTACAAAACAATAGTAATACAGGGGGATTTCAGATTGGTTTTTTCTGTGGCCAGCCCCTTCAAGTTGGGAGTTTTTTGCTTGTGTGAGACTGCTTTGGTTCACCACTCTCCACCCCAATAACCTGAAAAACGTAAGAGTTTCAGACTTACTAAAAAAGCAAAGTTTGGCAGGAAAGGGTCTCCCTTTTCAGTGTTCTGAAACATCTCCTCCCTCCTCCAATGCTCAGGTTGCATGAGGTGAATATCCTGTGACTTTAAATGACCTCTATACCATCTGCAGCAGAAGACACTGTCAGGAAACTCAGTCATCCAGAAGAGATCTGTTACTTTTGCGAACAAAAATCTTTTCCCTGAAAAGCTCTATTAAAGTGTTTCAGTAAAGCACATTTTACCAATTATTCTTCCATATTAAAAAGTCTCATAAAGAAGTCTCTGTACATTCCAGATCCCTTATCTGTCCTCAGACAAGGATAATTGTGTGCTATAGGACAAAACTTTGTAGAACTTTGCAAATACAACTGTAGTATATGATGGCTGTTCCTATTTCATTAGGAAGAACAGGGATTAGGAAGTCTACGAGGAAGGAACATCAAAGATTTTTTTTTGCTGGTAGTGCAATAAGTCTGGCCAGAAATGTTCACAGCTTGCTAACATGATTAAATAGTGGTTAGGGACTACTTCAGTAGGAGTACCTGACTGCTTAGTACTCATGACATAGGCTCCTTTTCTAAAACAAATGTAGAGGATCTGAGATTTGTCAGGGAACTTTTGTCTCAAATAAATACTGAGAAGGAAATAACTAAATCATTGCTGTAATGCTGCTGTAGTTAGCAAGGCTTGGGAAGATTGCAAATGGTGTTCAACTAGAAGCTAAAGCAAAGACATTATTAAAATAAATGATTCTACTTGTGAACTTAGACTTGAAAAAGTACCACAAAAGTTGCTGAAAGAAGAAAAAAAAGCCAGTATAAATTGAAGTAAAAAGAAATTAAAAGGATATACGAGAGTGATGAGACCTCAGTGTAGTTGACCACAGTTTTCTTTTTCTTCCTCCTTCAAGGCATTATTTATTGAAATGGAGATTAACGTCACCCCAGTGATATTATTGGAGATTAATTAATATATTAATTATATATTATAGTAATTATTATAATTAATGGAGATTAATAGCCACCCCAGTGTCTATTTTCCTCTTCTCCTATCCTGAATAAAAGATCCTAAGATCACAGTGTTGTGAGAAAAAAGGCCACAGATTCTGTCAGTTCTTTCATTTTGAACACTCCCTAATTATATTAACTTTTGGCAATTAGAGAGTTGGGTCATGAAATTTAAAGATACACGCTTTCCTCTATCAACATACAGGACTCAGAGCAGTCCCTCAGAGGAATAAAGCAACGTAAGGAAAGCAAGTTATTTGCCTTGCCTCTGCCAATTTTGATCTTTGATATTCTTTAATGTGATAGTCTCAATAACAAAGATACTTTGTGAGGAGTTTGAGGAAAGAAGAAAAGGAATCGTTGAATCTAGAAGAGAGATCACAGAAGCCTCAAGTGGGAGTAATTCTTTAGAAGGCTGATTGTACTCCGTAGTGTGAGGAATCAGAACCGTGTGGCTTGAATGCCAAAGCTAACAAGCCCTATGTAATCTTAGCTCTTTTAGAGGCACCAGAACTACAGTACTTTTAAAGGACTTTTTAAAATCAGTGCTCAATCGCATTATCCAAAAGCTGTCACAAGACTCATTCCCTGCTCCTTCAGACTGTACTTCAGTCAGCATCAGTCCTCATGCAGGCATTTATAGACAGGGTGTTTAAAGCCACTCACCAAGCCACAGGCTTCAGCAGCTGATACTATCACTTTCAAATTAGTGCACTGAATGTGTGAGGAATATCACCTTGACGATCCAAGCCAGTCACAATCATATTCCTGAGCCCAACCCCTTGCCTGAGCCCAACCCCTACTGACATCTCTCCTACCCAGAGCTCTCCCAGGCACAGGTTGTCTGCCTGTAAAAAACTGAGGACTGTTCAGTCACTAACAACAGTTACCACCACATTTAATAAAAGGTGAAATTGCCCGAAAAAGGCATGTGTTCACAGCATGTTACTGGGCCAGGCTGGAAGAATTTTCAGTCCCAAACAAAGAATAGCTTATCCACATCAACATCTTTGATTTCCTCTTATCAGCAGAGGCTACTGTCCCTGTCTGTGATTCGTGGTATGGTAACAGCTAAAGTTTAGAAGAAAGTGACTCTGTGTAACAGGAATATTCTTGCTTATGTGCCTCTATGTGACAGCAAAAGCACTAAGGGTGATAAAAATGAAGTGATACCAACAACCACAGCATATACATTAACCACAGTAAGATAGTGTTGAGAGGTGGTTGGTTGGTTGGGTATTTTTTTTTTTTTTTTTTTTACTTTCTCCCTGTAAAAACACACACCAAAAGAAAAATCTGAGCACTTAGAAGCACAAGGGAAGGACTGCACCCTGACATCCAGTGTACAGGAAGGCAGGGTACTGACAGACGCATGGATAAATAGCCAGAGGCTCTCCTAGGCCCCAGCTAACTTGTAAACACATGTGGGTTCCACATGTTCACTTCTGATCTGAGGCTGGTTTCAGTCTCTAAACAGAAGGCTTGGCAAGCTTGTTGCTAGTCCTGGGGACTCTCTTTTCTTATTCAACCTGAGATGCCTGCTCCAGAGCCAGCTGACTTGTCCCTCAGCAAATGTACCCCTCCAATTGTTGCTGAGAATTCCCACACCTCTACCTCTGCAAAAGCTTGCTGTGGATGGCATAAGGCTTTAATAACTGAAACTTAATTTTTTATTTAAGTCTCTTTATATCTGTGGGTTTTTTGTTTTGCTTCTGAACTTTAAGACAGCATAAAAGATTAGAAAGCAAAGTTTTGAACAGAATGAAGTTTAGGAAGACTTAGATCTATTATTTTACAGGTTTAAAATACTTTGCCATTTCAATTCTTTCTGTTCATAATCTATTCAGTTTTGGGTTTATTAGATAACATTTTTCAAAAACATTACCAAGGGGCTTCTGATCTCTTCTATTCAGATATACATTAAAACAGCTAAGGAGCTCCAAGAATACTGATAAACCCCTCATTTGATCCAGAATCGTGGTTATTTTTATATCATCCAGATACGTACAAACCTCTGAAATACTTTATATTGTAAACAGATTTTTAAAATACAGTTCTAATGACAGAAGATTGGGAGGGGGATAAGTTAATGACAATTTTAGTACACTGAAGCCATGCTTTCTGGAGTTCATATATGGTAACATGGATTTAGAGAACAGCCAAAGACTTTAATCTAGAGATACTGGCACAATCAACGCTCTGCTCTGGTCTTTCGAGCCAAAATATTTGCACGCAGTTTTACCTCAGCCTTCCCTTCCGCTCAAAACATCACAAGCCAATTCTTAAAATGTGACAGATGTTGAAGCACTTTATAAATGGTCCTTGAAAATTAAGGCAGCTACTTCTTGATACACTTCAGGGCCATCCCTGAAAAGTGGTGAAGTATTTCTGCAGCTCATACAATATCCCCGGTTTCTTCCATCATCATAGCCAAGGATGGCTTATTTTTTCCACAGAATGCACTGCAGGAGTTTTAGATACCTGAACCAGCCCTAAACACAAGCTCTGAACTGTATCAGAAACCCAGAAATCTTTTTGAAATACAGAAAATCTTTTACTTGCCTAAGATACAGTATGTTTCCCTTTACCATGGTCAGTCTTGTGTCCCTTAAACAGGAGCAGACTTTCTCAACAGACACAGATATGATAACATCGTAACAAATTATCTGAGAGGCTTGATAATGCTCATGTATATTTGCTTTTAACAGTGAAACGCTGTGCCTCTCAAAGATGATATTCAAGTTTATAATGTGAAAATTCATATTGTCTTTTGATTATTCTTTTATCAGTGTATTTCTAAAATCTATGAATTTGAAAGAGGCAACCAGTGGAAAAAGAACAGTTGCTATTTTTAAGGTCCTAGATTTTGTGTTTATTACTTACCTTTCAGGTTCATCTAATGCCCAGTGGTTTAATTGCACTCCTTCCTTTTTCTCTTCTTTTCAACAACAAAACACAAAACCAAAATAATATAAACATACCCGGACTAAAAGTCTGAATTTCAGAGACTGCCGACACAGATTCAGGAGAAGAAAACTGATTTTAGGTAGAGGTGAAACACTAAAAGTAGTAAAACTCACCTGAAGGCTGAATTGCCTATTGATGAGCACCTGCCACCCAACTAGTTCTGGTCATTTTTGGTACTAACTCAAACAGAAATTTAGGCTGCTTTCCCCCAGGTGTGCAGTCTTGCTACCATCTAGTGGATAAAATAAATCTTTGCACTAATTTCTTTCCATACAGGGATTCAGATGCTACAGCCATCTGTATCTACCCTAAAAATTTGTTTGCAGATCTTCTTTCTATTCATCAGCAAAAACACGACAAGTGAGATAATTATAAAGTGATGCCAAGAACGAAGCCCTAAACAGTGGTTTTTGTGGGTATTTTTTTCCAGATGAGTAGAAAGGTATGATTCCTTTACAACACAGACACATTGCATAATTTTATTGGAAATTTAGACCTCTTCTGATTTCAAAAGAGAAGTCTGGGAAGCATTAGATGTTGGCTCTTTCTGAAAATCAAGTACCAGCCTAGTAGATCTCACTTGGTCTTGAAAGACACACATGATGAATTATTCTGATATGGATAATGAGGACTGATATCTAATGGCAAAAATTTAGTTGTACTGGATGTGGGACCTAAAGACAGATGTTGCCTAGAGATCATTTGCTGCATCCTGAGTTTAACAGCTGAATGTAGTCAGTGGAAGAAAATTAGAGAGATCTGTTCGAGACATGAACTGGACAGCAACAAAATGTAACAAACTATTTAATCACTGATCTAAGCTGTTATCAATCTTCTCATTTTTGCATGGTCAATCTCGTTGTCCCTTGCACGGACAAATAGATGTATTTTTTATTCCATGCTGGAGAGCAGCTTTTCTGGTGGATTTTCACTAACTGCTTTTCTGGTGGATTTTTACTAATACTGATGCTGCCATCTAGTGACAGACATACAAATAAATAATAGAAGTTGAATTCAGGAATGCTGAGTGGCTTGGAGTTTCTGGTAACTCTAGGAAGAAAGTCAGTTATTAATGCATCTTTCCATTTGGTCTTCTGAACTCAGTCTTCTGAATTAATCTTTCCACATTTAAAAGTGAACATAGGAAGTATTTTGATATATTGGAAATAGTATTATTTTTGAGAAGGATCTGCAGTGTGGAAAACTTTATTCACTCAGGTTTTCTAGGCAAGTCAAAGTAGTGGTTTTGTAGTATCTCAAGGTCATGCTCATAATTAGAGCCCCACTGGAGCTTTCCTTAGTGAAGGTTAGCAACGTTTTTAAGCAAGTTCTCTAAGCAAGCCAGAGAGATGTTTGGCAATACTAAAGTTACTTCTAGTTTTTCCAGCAGAGAAGTCAAGGCACATAATATTTTACAGAAATTCTGACTCAGCCCAACAAGAACAGTACTAGCAACTTCCACAACCTTGTCTTCACCATAATGTCATACAGCACCTGCAGCTCTTTTCAAAAGTGATTTCTTTTGTTAGTAAAGGCATTTTAGGGTAAATCCTAAATGTTCAATGTGATCTAGATGCCAAAATATTTATTTAAAACTTTATACTGTCTTTTTGGATCCCTGACAATTACAACTGTTAGCGCGTATTTCTCTATGTGTTCCAGACCTTGAAGACTTCCCTTCTTGCCCTAACCTTAGGGAAAAGTCTAGCCTAAAAGTAAGGTAAGCTGAAGTAAATATTGTAAATGAAAGAAATGGTGCATTAAGAAATTCCACAGGAATGGATGAAGGAAAACCAACTCCTCGCCAATTAATAAATACAATGAGTAATGCTCCAGAAAAGTGTGGGAATTAAAGTAATTTCTCCCCCGGTTTTAAAAATTTGACATTATAAGAGTGCTGCTTTCGGCTCAGAGTAAGAGAATGGGCTAGAAATAATGACTAAAATGGAAACATGCAAGTAAGATCAATCACATCTGTAACTCTTGGCAGGCCAAAATGTACAACCTGCACATGTGCAGTCTCCCTACAGCCCATTCTGCGGCTGAGCCAGTACCTGAGGCAATGTCCAGTGTATGAAATCATAAAACCAGAGACATTGTGGGGCTGCATTATGCCAGGGAATATATCACATAGCACAGTTCAGAGAATAATGGTTTTGAACAAGAAAGTCCACACCAAAGCTGCAGGATTGGAGATCCTCCTGCGCTATAACCCCAAAAGGTATCACATGCTCCTATTGACTGAGAAGAACCAATCTTCAACCAGACAAGGAAGAGAAACATCAGCTTCATCTAAAGAAGCTGACAACATCACAGGACTACCTCAAACATGGTGAGTTTCAGGTCTACTAATGTTTGAAGTGTGCACTATTGCACACTTTGAGCACCCTGGTCTACTGAGAGGTATCTTTACCCATGGCAGGGGGATTGGAGCTAGATGGTCTTTACCCAAATTATTCTATGAGCCCAAAGCATGGTCACTTTATTGTTACAAAGATATAGATAGACAGACAGATGTAGATATAGATTTATCTATACATGACAAATTTATAATTTCTGATATAAACTTCAGTGAACATGAACATATTCATTTTCCTGTCTGCATCAAACACCCGCTATTAGGAGTTTGCAGCTTGTAAAAACTGAATTACTTTAACTCACACCTGTAATTTCACTGAGTCTGCATTTATCCCAGTTTCCAATTTCCTATGTTTAATTTGAACTTCCAAGATAATTATTTTTTGTGCCCAGGTTGTAGGAGTTTGGAAGGCCTACGTCAGCTCTGAAACTGATACAGTTTTGATCTGGCTGTGCAGTGAGTTCCAGGTGTGATTTCCATGTTCAAATACAAAACCCCTCCTAAAACACCCTGTAGCCAAACCCATCCTTTTAGCATACTGGTCTGGTCCCAGTGCTCACTGCAGCAAGCTGCACTACAGAAGTCCTGAACTGCTACACAAGCCTGAATTGTAGAATTAAGCCCTGAACTCATCTCTGAGCACAGCTCTGATAGCAGGAACCTCATCCACCATGTAAACCTGCAGCCAGCAAGACTCTTACCAAAGTGGTAAAGGTGTCTGCACCTTTCACTGACAGCTTGTCTCTTACATTGCCAGAGATATTTTTTTAGACTCCTACCTAAATTATCAGAATGGTGAAGAAAACAAAACAGGTTTCCTTCCTCCAAATAATACGACAGAAGTGTCACTAGAATAATATGATCATAGGTTAAATAGAAATTCAAGTTTATCAGTTCTTGCTAATATTTTTCACAGATCTAAAATGTCCACAGATCTCTGATGGACCATTCAAATTTTGCCAAGTAAGGATTGTAAGATGCATAGATTTACCATCTCCAAGCACATAGTCAGAGACTAGGGCACAATTCTTTAGCACCTATTTGTCTCTACCATATTTAACCTCAAGCATTTCTAAGAAGCAATGGTGTTTTTCTATTGTCAAGAGCATAAAGCAGTAAGATTAAGGGGAAAGCGTGAAGGGTATTTAGTTATAAAACTGAAACCAAAATTGATGAGGTCTGAGCCCTTAAATATTTTCTATACATGTCTGGTCAGTTGAAAGAAAGCAACAGGTCTATCTAGAAAGATTATTCCTCCTCATAATTTTACCCTTAAAATTAATGAAGTTCCAGGATCATTTATAGTAGGCAAATACTTAGTTTTCTTTAGTTTGTAATTACTATGATAATTAATCTTTCAGAGAAAGAACTGATGGAATCAAGCTGGCAAAAGCAACAGGATTAAGCTCTCACGGTTTCAAGTTAACATTTATTCAAGGAGAACACAATGCTTTTTAGCAAAGATTTTTCCTGCTATAATATATTTGCCTGTCACGCAACTCTGCAATTTAAAATGAGATTATACCAAGAGACAGCACAGTGTAAAAGGGAAGGCACCAGACTGTTTGTCTATCTTTGATTAGCAGGTGGGACAGAGATGAAGGAAGAATTTAGACCGAGACAAAATTACATATAATCTTTGGCTTTTATGTATTTTCAATAATTAGAATAAGACAGCCTAAGTTCAAAGGTATTCTAAACATGAAAAATTAAACTTTATATAAAAATAGGTAGATTAAAAGCAAGCAAATAAAGACTGTGTTGTGCTAAAATAAAAAGTCTTATGTGATAATGACATTAAAATAATTTGCACCGAACACCAGGACCTTGAAAGCTGGTGGTATCTTTTCAAAGTCAGGCATCTGGAATCCTAACAGCCTCAATTAATTCACTGAGATTATCTGTTTAGATAATGGAGATCAACAGGTCTCTGGACAGATGAGCAAAATTTAGAAGGATTAATAAACAACTGGAACAACAATCTGGCAAAATTTCAAATTGCGTAATCAGAGCATCTTAGTGTAGTGTTTGCCTAATTTTATTGCCTAAATAATAACTAATCCCCCAAAACCGAACAGATTCATGGAGGAAACACAGGAGAAGGGTGGGATGTGCTGCCATGGAGTCGTAAGGTCCCTCTGCCGCCAGGGCGGCTTTCCATGGCACTGGTTCTTAGGAGCGGCCGCAGAAGGCGAGGGAAATCCAGACTTTTGTTAATAGATCCCTTGGGGCAGATTAGAATGAAATGACACTGAATGATGGGTGTTTGTAAACATACACGTGTAGGGTTTATTGCAGAATAATTTGGTTGCAATAGAAAACAGGCACGCAGGCATTTTGGCTATTATCATCTGTAGTAAAATAACAACATGAAAGCACTGCAATATGAAAGAACAAAACCATCACCCACGGACATGCACAAGAGAAAAGAAAGCGATGATAGGGACAAAAGCGCGGAGCACAAAATGAAGAGAGAGACAGAGAAAGGACAAGAGCGTGAGACTCTCACCACCCGTAGGCCCCACGATGAGACTTGGTCACTGTGCAGCCTTGGTCAAAGTGGTGGTGACACCACAGATCCATCAGGTGGTGAGGAAAGCCCTGAAGAAGCGGCTAACAAAAATCCTCGGCAAAACGCCCAGAACACACCATCTACTGAGTTTATAGTCACTCAGGTTCAGGCGGGAACGCCCAGGTACCCGCCCGGAGCGGGGAGCTTCCCGCTGGGTGAGGTGGATCGTGGGCTGCTTGGGGAACCCTTCACACATTCTAAGATAACACAGCTGCCCATTGCACCCCGCAGCTGAATCAATTATGGCCCATGAGAGATGAACACCGTCAGCACACGTGCCAATGTCCCAGGGGAGGGGGGACTCCACAGCCCAGTCTTTTGTGCAAGGGAGGGCAACTTATCATGACAAGTGACACCATCCATCCCCACAGGATTCACCTCCCATCTCTCTCTTAGCCCTTCATTCACCCCCTGTCTATGAGATCACCTCATGATAAAAGCTCACCTCGTCCATCTCAGCAAAGCACCCTGGCCTCTCCACATCTGAGAGAATGTTTTGAGTCATTATCCCTTAACAATTCAGTCTCTCTCACTGGTTTGATGCCCCTGCCATTGCATTCACATGGCCTGTCTGAAAATTAGATGCTTAATTTTATCGTATTCCAGACAGGAGATAAACAGTGGGAAATAGAAAATAAATAAATTGAGAAACAAAACAAAATATAACTTTTGGACAGACAGCTGTCTGAGATGGACAGCTACAACTTGAGGCAGAAGGAAAGGTCATAAACCAGAAGGAGAAGATGTGAGCCATTAAAGATACTGGAGTTACTCCATTCTAGATTAGGTGAGGAGATGCTCTTTCACTGTACCAAACAGACATCAGGTAAAAGGAAAATGTCAAATTCTGTGCATTTGCATTGCTTTAGTCATGTCTGTGTGGTTCTGCTTTGCTCACTGCTCACTCACTAAAACTAACTTTTGTTTTTGAAATTTTTTTAGTCAGCACTGAACATATTTTATTAGTTTCTTATCTGAAATCACATGATTGATAGCAGAATAAAACCTGGAAAAATGTATCTGAATCTGCTTTCTCATTTGGATATTTGTATTTAAGTAGATTGTGATTTTGTACTTAAGAGAAAAAGAATATTTCTCTTACGACTTTTAGAAGAGAGCTGCAGTAATACCAGATCCCAAAGGCAATACTAAAGTATTTTTGCTCCTATTACGTTTGGAGGTTAAATCCCGTGTGAGTATCTACAACATGACTTCCCTGTCTTGGAGAAAATTTTTGCAAGTACAGCAGGATTCTTCCAACAAAGGTTACAGATGTAGTAATATAAATATTTTTCCTAGAATAACTACCCATTCCTCTTTTATTTTTCTTTCATATTTTCAATACTAATCTCACGGCTGCCATGCTAAAAAAGTACAGTTTGCAGCTACAGAAATCAGACAGAGCAACTGACTTGTCCAAAGAGAAACAAAGTTCCAAATACTGGTATTAATTTTATAAGCCTGGAACAGCTACACCTAGATGATGGAGTAAGACCTGACAGCCCTAGTTAAGCTGTGGCTTTTTGAGATGTACATCAGAGTGATTCCGTTGTGTTTGTAGTGATTGTGTTGAATTGAAGATCTGATTTCAAGCCATTTCCTTGAGTTGACTGAATGTTTCTTTTCCATCTCCATTGCATATTAAAAAAGAAAATCTTGCATTAAAAAAAAAAAAAAAGGTAAGATGGTTTTCTTTCACAAAGAAGAAGAGAGATAGAAAGTATGGCGTTACTTTAACACCAAAATCAAAGGGTTGCTAACAATGAGCAATCAGTAAGAAACATTTCACTCCTAGAGCCCCTTAACGTACCTGAACATTTTCAATTTCCATCACCTGATTGGAAGCAAGACTGTAGACTGAGAAAACAGTTCAGGCTTTCTTCTGAAAAAGCTTTGGAAACTTTTAAAAAATGCTTCTAATGTTTTAAGTTAGAAGTCTGATCACTTTGTGTCTGTCTTATCCTCAGATCTCCACATCCACTTGTCGTTAAAAGACATTCACTTTTAGTTCAATGGGACTTATTTTGAAGATACGTATTTGATCATGGGTCATTCAATAAGTGAATAATCCTTTGAATTAATTCAGTTGTGATAGTTTTGGGAACAAACCATTATTGTTATGATCTTATAACTTTTTCTGTATTACATTGATAGAAGTTCTTAGTTAAGAAAAATCTCAAATCTCAAAGTAGTTGTACCTGAACTTAAGACTCCATCTAGAGCCAAAGTCCCATGATAGTCACTGTGTCTGGGATTCAATTCAGTTGCCTAAACATCCTAATTTATTGTCTAAGGGTTTCATTTTACCTCCAGGGCAGAGAAAATGTAGTACTCTAAGAGTTTCTTCTTGGTGTATCATTTAATGCTGGTTTTGTTAGCAACAAAGTAACAAAGTGCCTTTTTTTTTTCCCCTATTTTTTAATATTTAGAAAATGTGACCTATTCTAGGTCCTTCATCATAGCTGTTGGCCCATAAGAAAAGTTTTGGAAATCTGAAAGTAGTGGAAATGTTGTAAGGCTTTTGCAACAGAACTGACCCTCATAGGTCCCGTGGTGTGTTTACCAGCCACGTGCTGATATCCCCAATATATTTGCTCTGGCAGGTTCTGCTGACTGTATTGTCTAGAATGCCATGGTCTAAGAGATCTTAGACATCTAGCTTATGTAGACAGCTAAATATAGGTTTCTTCATCTTGAAATGAATCTCACACAAAGTAACAAATCAGTCATTGGTAAATGACAAGTTTGTCATCATATGTCATGTATGATTTCTAAAAAAACCTAGAATGACACTTCATAATTCATTAAGTAAAATCACTTTTCTTTTTTGGAAATAGTGTCTCTCAATCTGATTAAAAATATGGCAGATGTGGAAATGGAAAGAAACATTTGAAAGGAGTAACTCACACTTTCCATAATTTTCATTGTATATCTCAGTGCCCAAATCCAGAAAATACAGGGAATTAAACTGCTACAGCCATGTTTAATAAAGAGCATTATGTTGTTACATCTACTTTCTAAAGATAAAACACTGAAGAAGACATTGGATATGAGCTATGGAGAAAGGACAAAGAAACAGAAAAACTACTACCACTAATTGAGGAGATGGGAAAGAGGAAGAAGAGAGGGAAAAGAACTGTGGCAGACATTTCCCCAGGACTCCCTGGAAAGACCACAGTGAGCACCTGGCTGGTGATAGTTCAAACATCCGTGTCTTGTTCATGCACATTAGTAACAAGAGTAAGCAACAATCATACAAGTGGATGAAGACTGAGACGTGGATACAAAGCCACTGGCCTGGGACCGTGGAGATCTCATGGGAAGTATTAACTTCCAATTACCATTATGTGATTAAAAACTAATCAGCAAGAACACAAAGGCCCAGTGAAGATAAGCATAACAATTGCCAAACTGAGGAACCCTGAATGAGATGCTTGGCACCCATGAGGATGGTGGGAATGTTGTTCCTGGTGGGAAGCTCAACAAGAACCAAGGACCTCAGAACACCTTGCAGAGCCCTTTACCTTCTCCCTCTCAGAACACCGGGAGAGTGAGGGAGTTATTGCCTGCACAGGTAGAGGTCTCGTTATGGGATACCAGGAGAAGTAGTACTTGAGGATTGCATAAAGCTTATTATGAAGTATTTTGAAGGAATTGTGACAATGTATGCTATATTATAGGATGCTTAGGGAAGGAATGTAAGTGGGAAAGGAAGCTGTCAAGGTGGATTATGAGGGAACAAGCAGGAAAGTATAGAGAGAAAAGGCAATAAAACAGCTGATCAGGTATCATTGTCTTCACTGTCTGTGGTTTTTACACTTGTCAAACTGCCTTTCATAATTGCGGTTTGCACTGTGTTCTCATAAAATCCTCTTCCTCGTTCTGTATGGGTGTGCTCTCTATTCTTTGTGAAAACTGGTGAAATTCAAACTGAATTAGACAGCAAGTAGCATAAAAAGTACCAGTTACGGGATAAAGAGGCCAGCTACTGGAGCACAATTGCAAATCTCTGGGGCTTGTATGTCTGTGTCCCAGCAACTGGGGGGACCAGGACAGCTGGGAAGCAGCTACTGGGTAGGCTGAGTATCTAAGGCTCACCGTTAGAGTGATTAACGTTTTGCATGTGTATTTTTTTTTTCCACCACTGGATTTCCATTCCAATAGCCAGAAATCAAGAACAGGATCAGGCCATCCACACTGCTCCTGTTTGTGTGAGTGCTGTGTTCATTTCTCTGTGTGCGGGCGACGCCCTGCTGTTTGTGCTGATCTGGGTGGCAGCCATGCATGTGTGTGTCTGTGTGTCCATGCATGTGTGTGTCAGTGATTACACACTCAGCCTTGCTACCTTGGGACACAGCCACAGCAGCCTCACATCCATCAGGCTTTCAATTGCCTCAAACAAGAAAAATGTATTTTGTTGTGGAGGAAGGTGGGACAATCTTTCAGCTGACAGAAAATGACATTGTCATCTGAGAGCAACAGAACTGTGATAATTTACTCACTAAAATATATTTTTCTATCACAGTTTTTCACACTTTAAAGGAGAAAGCTGTCAGTTTATTTTTTTGAAAGCAGAGGTGTTTAGCCTAGCTTTTAATATTGGTCCTATACTGCTTTCTAAAAAAAAAGTTTGAAGCAACATTGGCAGTATTTCAATTAACTTGGGTTTGGAATATCCAGAAATAATGCATTGTTTTTTTGCATGGCAGCCTACAAATGTGTCCTTATTCTTGATATGAATATATCAAAACAATAGTAATGGTCTTAGCTTCACATAAAATATCATATGATGGTATGGTTATAAATAAAAGGGCAAAAGGGGGCTCTGATGTGATTCACTCTGATTCTTTAATTTAAGGATATTGCATTTTTGGAAGGATACACTATCACAGTGTGCACTTTTGAGAGAAAGAAGCTGTATTTGCTGACACTGCTGCTATAGCTCACAATTTCTCAGTATGTCTGAGGAGATGGTGCTCTGCAGGAAACACGGTGAAGTCAAGCATTTGTGGAAGCCCTCAAAAAATGCATGTCTGTAGTGTATCAGAAGGGAATATTTCCCCTCAAAGGAATTATTTATTGTTCAGTTCCAGGTGGCTTTCACAGGTAATATGTCAGGATTCAGACAAGTTGAAAAGTACATGGGTAATTTATGACATTGAACATGTTGTAGCTTGGAAGGTCAAAGCCATATAAATTGGGAAAATAAAGAAACCATCTTGAAGAAAATAACATTCACTCTTTTGTATTGAAAGAAAAAAAGGCTTAAAGGCTCTAGGTCATGTCACCAAATCCACTGTTATTTCAAATAACCCTATAATGAAGATCTCACAAACTGACCTTTCTTACCCTAAAAAAACTTAAATAGTCTTTTTCTCCTGTAATATGTAAAGAAACTTAGTTCAAAAAAAAATTGGATCATAATTTAAAAAAAATATTTAGAACGCTTCTAATTTTTGCCAAAAATTTACCCTTGACATTGCTTATGCTTGTGCAAGCATTGCCCACTAACATCCATGGGCATTTTTGCATTTTTTGATGTTTTTTCATGCTTCTTCAACTATTACAGACCCTTTCAACTGTCTGTTTTGGGAGCTTTTTTGGGGAGTTTTTGGGTTTTTTGGAGGTTTTGGGGTTTTTTTGGTTTTGTTTTT
>VZTE01003046.1:164591-194535 GCA_013397775.1 Eulacestoma nigropectus
GTTTTTTTTTTTTTTTTTTTTCATTTTTACTTAAAAAAACAAGAGCTGTTTGAGTCTTGAATCTGCACAGGTCTGCACATGTACTGGCAGTGACTGAAAAGTTCTTCCCCAGCTCCATAGAAATTATACTCGTTCTCCTCTCAAATATTTTTAAGCTAGTTGGTATGCAATATTCTGATCTCAGTTTTTCAGTCCTTTATTGCACCTTTCTAAACCAAGAGCAAGGTGCAACACAATTCTACTGACTTGCAGAGTCAGTAAGTGTTTAATCAAAATTAATGCAGAGAGAGAAACTTTCTTGCTTTTGATACGTATCCAGTATATCAAGGTGTCTGCTGGTAGAGAGGTGGTTTGAATGGGACTGAAGAAAGGCCGTTTCAGGCATTGATAAGGCTGAATTCCTGATAAATGGAGACAACTTTCTTGAAAATGCCACAGCTACAGTCCTGGCAACAAGAGGAGTTTCCGCAGATGCCACTCCGTGTGCTCATTTAAATGGAATTGATGTTCTGCAAGCCTCACTTTGCCCCTGATCTGGGCATTGTCAGACAAGATAGGAACCTGACAACAGCAATGACAGATTTATTCCATTTATTAGGTCAGTTGTCACTCTTTGGCAGCTTTCCTATTCTCAAATTATACTCAGGATACCAAATAACTAAGATGGAAGAGAGTAATTTGTTTTCAGTATGGATTATGGAGCTGAAATTTTTCACAATCATTCTGTTTGAGATGGATTTGTTTGTCCACTGCACTGATGGTTATACCCTTCTTTCTTTATTAAGACCAAGAATCTGCAGGTGTGAGCTTAAGTCCATTTCCCCTTGACAGCTTTACCTTTCCATGGGGACTGAAGCGATATCTTTATCTTCAGCCCTTAATGGTGCTGTCTGTTTGCCTCACTTTGGGAATAACAATTTCCAAAGTGACTTGGAATCAAGCAGTCAGGCAAACAGCCAGTTGACAGCTATCAAACATACAATCCTGTGTGTGCTGAGATAGACCACAGGGTAAAATTTGCCTTCTTGGGTTGTAGTATGAATTAGTCCTGCCATGCAATCCTACTGATAGATTTATAAAATTAGTTTATAGCAAGGTTCTTTTTGGTCCTCTGGAAAGCAGTTCTGAAATCTCACCAATCTGCTGGTAAGACCCAAAATGACAAGGGATCATTCATTTACTATGCAACTGTACTACACTGTAGTATTTGCCAGTGTAATCTGCACATTGTGGCACAGATATAAATTCAGCCACGGTGCTGCTCCCTCAAAGGGGATGCCTGTGTGGGCTCTTGCAAATTCAAAGCTGAAGAGAAGCATGGCCAAGTGCTGCCACTGCTGTCTTGCACTTACGGAAAACATTTGGCATTAAGTTCTCTTACAGATAATGGTAGGCTGACATTTAAGGTACGAAATCCCTTTTTCAACCCTTCTTGAGTAAAGGGCAGGGAAAGCTTTGGAAAGTGAGTAATGGAGAATATTGATATTATGAAATTATGTAACACATCCTGCCTTGCCTGAATACTATGGCATAGTCATTACACAGAGACCCACACTTTATATCCCTGTTTAGAGTAGTCAATACCAGCTGCAGTGAAATTGGGTTGCAGCTGTCATGGCAACTTTCACTCAGAGTTCTGCGTTGTTTCATTATAACTGTTATAGGGGATTTTCTTCTGTTTATTATTTTCTCCCTTGGATGTTGCTTTTCCATCCTTTATCCTCTTGCATAAAGCAGTGTGGGGATATATTACAAACTAATGAGTGTTATCAGTACTAACAGTGTATCATTATCTGATTTTTTTTTCTTTTTTTTTAAATATTTATTGTTAGACATCATGCATGTTGGGACTGAGCACAGGCCATGTGGCACTGTTTGTTCTGAACAGGTAAGTAGTTGAGTCTTTTTAGAAGTATTAAAAATCTGAAATCAGCATTTAATTTTTTTCTTTAAGATCTTCTTAATATGTGCATTTTCACTGTTTCTGCCAGAAAAGGTTTTCAGACTAGTCAATAATAACAGGAGATAATAAGCAAAGAAAAATGCTTTAAAAATATTCAGTTCTACCTGAATTTACTTTACTGTGTCATCCACCTAGCCCAATTATGAAATATTTCAGATTATAAAATTCAAAGATAAAAAAATCTGTATGTAAAAAATTAATCATAACTTCTCTTTCTGTAGATGGCTATGGCAACACGTATTAACATCACTCCCATGGAAAAAATCCTAGAAATTCAATTTAAATTTGATAGAGAATGATTTCCATTTCATAGATTCTTTTTAAATAAACATGTATCCTACAGTAACGGCATTTAAAATTCCAGATGGATTAAAAAGTCTCCCCTCACACCCTGACCTTGCATTTGTGCAGTCACATACATGAATTTTTTTAAAAGGGTCATTTTACAAAACTGAACAGAATTTCCCTTATGCCCCAACCCCCACCACACACACGCATCCTTGTTTTAATTTAGTTTTATAAAAGCAGTCCGGCACTGTCTTCACTCCTCTCTGAGTCTGGGGACTTCTCATGCCTCCCATCCCACTCATCCCCATGTCAGATTCTCTCACACACTCAGTTTTATCTGTTTTGTTTTTCATACGTGGCAGTGTGCTGTGTGGATAAATTAGCAGAAACATTGATTTTAGGCTCCCCTTGATATCATGAAGGGGGTTGCAGCTGAAAGGGTTTTTTTCCATAAGATTCCCAAGGCTCAGAAAAATCCATTTTTTATCTAGCTGTCAGACATGCTCCAGATCTACTGCCCCCAGACATCAATACCTCAAACACCGTTGCTAAACAAAAGCCTCCCCTTTGTACCATGAAATTCAGTTTCTGTTGGGTAGAAGGGTGTGGCTCTGGGTGTCTTGCAGAAAACACTTGCCCTCAATTGGTTTTGCTAATTTTAGGTGCTTGGCAGCATCTTCACAGCCTGGTAAGAGCAAGCTGAACCAATATGAAGGAAAGTATAAAGTAAGCTGGTCTTTTGTTAAGGGACTGAAATTTGTCTGATTTCCCATTTTTTGGTCTTATAAATTAGGAGTAATTTTTAAATAATGAAATAATTATTTAGGCAATAAAAAAGCTAGATTCCTTGTAGTGTCTCTCTTCAGACGGACAGCAGAAATACAGACCCATGCCAGTGAGGTGCAATTCTCTGCACTTTTATTTGTTCCTTAATTCTTTTATCTCCTTTTGCACAGGCCAAACGTTGCAGATGAAGTTGGATGGTGAAGAAGATACAGATAAACCAGTCCTTCACTTTCTCAGCTTTCTTCACCTTGGACCTAGGGGTGACTTAGATGCTATTTGAGAATAGAGCTGGGCTCTGTGTATACACAGCTCACCCCAAAGGATTCTGAATGACACTTTCTCCTTCAAACATCTCCTGACAGGAGGCTGTGGTGAGGTGGGGGTCAGCCTCTTTTCCCAGCCAACTAGGAACAGGACAAAGGGAAAATGGCCTCAAGTTTCACCAGGGAAGGCTCAGATTGGATATTAGGAAAAATTTCTTCACTGAGAGGCTAAGCATTGGAACAGGCTGCCCAGGGAAGTGGTGGAGTTACCATCGCTGGAAGTTTTCAGAAAAGAAGTATAGGTGGCAATTTGCCATATTCTTCAGTGGACATGGTGGTATTTGGTCAAAGGTTGGACCTGATCATCCTGCAGGTCTTTTCCAACCTTAATGTTTCTATGATTCTATGAATGATGCTATTACTGAAAAATTACACCAAATATTTTGGCATTTTGGGCCAATACCTGAGGTTCAGAGATAGTAGGAGTAGCTCAGATGAGAGAATTCTGAGCTGTCTGTTGGCATAGGCAAAATGTGGTAAATATAATGCAGATCTTAAAATAAAGTGCCTTGAATATGCTGTAATAATTCTCAGCTCCTCTGGGAGGAGCTTGTGTGCAAGCTACAGACCAGATTTTCAACAGGAAAACATCTCTGCATTATCTGTGTTTAGTAAAACATTCAACCTCACATAATTCTTAATAGCTTAAAAATGTCCATTTGGCAAAGCAAAACGAGCATCCAGTTCGTACAAGTTTAAGCAACATGTAGTAGACTTCTAAATTCCAAGATTTAGCCAGAAAGGGACAACTCCTGTGGTACTGAAAGAGCAGACCAGAGGTATGGTTGCACAGCTGACAGCCACTGACTTAAAAAAAATTCTTCTCTAGAAATTAGAATTTTGCAGTGGAGGTATGTGTCTATTATGTTCCCCAAAAAGGTGGATTGTAATTAGTTCTGGTTTTAATATGCCCAAAATATATTTAAAAATAAGGGGAAAAGTGCTATGGTTTTAACATCATTTAAGTGATTTGTATGAGCATTTGAATATTTGTGTGTGAGGATCAATCTCAAGCGTACAGTCACCAAAGGTTTTTATTCATTCAACCACATTAAAAAAAAACCCAAAACATTAACTTATTTTATATAGAAAAATAGTCACATCTTTCAATCAAAATGATTGCTAAAAATCATTTTTCTACTGTGACAGAAGAAACACTTGCAAAACTTCTCCCAGTCTGGCAGTATGTGGTGTCCAAGAGAGCTGACTCACAAAGCAAAAGCTTTTAACTGAAAGTTTGAAGAAAAACAGTTTTTTTTTAATTCAGCACTTTTCCATGGAAACTTCATTGTCCTCTGACCCTGTTGTCAGCAAACAGTTCTGCTGAAACTTTCTAGAGAAATTCAGCCTGAGGCAGACACCTGGTGTTCAAATTGCAAGTGTCCAGTCACAGTTTGGACAGGTAACATCACTGAAGATAGAATTTTAAAGTAGAAAACATAAGGCAAATTGTTAAACTGTGCCACTGGCACTAACTGTAATCTGCACATAGTTAAATGTCAGGAACTCAAAAATATGTAACAGGCCTTTATGGTTGCATGGTTAGTAAAATCTATGCCTTCAAATGGCTGATCTCAGCTTTAAGTTTTAATCATCAAATCAAATAGAACAAGCCAAAGAGATGGATCACTATTGTCTGGCTGTCATTCACTAGCAAATCTGAACAATTTTTGGTGTTTTGCTGAGACATCAGTAGTTTCAGAATGTCGAAATTTTGAATATCCAGATGCTGGCTTGCACAGAAAACACATTACACTTTTCCCTACTAATACTTTTTTCCATGTAGGGAATTTTACTGTCAGATGCTGAACTGCCTTGAAGAGTTATGAATGAAGACAAAGAGCTGTGAAATGTGAGGCTGTTTTCAACACTGCAGAAGTTTGAGAAATTATATGTTGGAAAGTGCATGGTAAAATAAAAGTTATGCCATGGGAAGGATAGAGAACTCATCATATATGTATGAAAATGTGAACTGACGCCAGTTCTTTGCTGTCTAGGAAAGGTGCTCAAATTGTGAAAATTTTCCTTTTTCTTTTTTTTTTAACTTGATTATATATATTTTCTAAACTGTGAGTTTAGTGGTTAAAACTTGTGAGGGAAAGCAGTAACCAAACACTGAGTTTATATGCAACATGTGCAATTCGAATTAGGATTTTTTGGGATTTAAATCTTTAAACTTTTTTTCAATATTTTTATTTGAGTCAAGAAAAATATCATCCACACCACTTTAAAAGAATAAAAAAATAGCTCCACAAAGAGCTCAAGCAGTCGCTAAGATCCATGGAAGCTACTGAATACAACATTTACTGAAAAACAGGCCCAGGTTTATTCAGGCAGTCAAGATGAGATTCATCATATACCACTTTTCCAGTACCTTATCCTTAACATGTGCCTCATAACAGTATGGATCTTCAAAAGGACCCAATATAAACTGAAAATCTTGAATGAAGCTTACAGTGGGAAGGTAAGGCTTTGACTGATTAGAATGAAAGTCAAGAAAAAACCCCAAACCCCAACTAAATCCCCATGTACACCTGAAGATTTCCAAGAATTATACCCTAGAAGATATATCTTCTCTTCTAAAGGTATTTGCAATGATTTTTTTTCCTTATTTTTCTTTCTTTTTTTCCCATTGTTTTAAAATTTGCTCATGGACTAAATACATTTTTATTTCTGCAGTATACTGGAATTTGTTGTAAGGGCTAGAATCCAAAATCTGTATTCCAGAAAGATGTTTGATGTAGATTTGGATGTACTTGGTCTAATCATTCCATAGGAATTTGAGTTTGTTGAACTCTCTTGGCACAGATATTGATTTTGGTAAAGAACAGAAAGTCTTTACTGCTTTTCACTGACAAATAGAATGCTTTTCTCACTTCATGATGAGAAGTGCTCCAGATGTCCAAACATACCTAAGTCACTAATTGAGTGCCTTTGCATAACACACTCAGAATTGTTGTGACTTAAGAATCTCATGCAAAACCTGTGGAAATTAATAAAAAAGATTCTTCTGACTCAACTTGAATCCTGATCCAGCATCAACAGAAGTTAATGGGCCAGCTCATCCAAGTGAGTGTTACAGGATCAGACCTTGTAGGAGTATTTATTCTTTATTATAAATGCAGTGTAGATAGATCTGGTTTTGATGTCTAACAAGAAGGATGAAGGCAGTAAAAGGATTATTTTTAAGTCTTACCAAAAATGTGGAAACAACCATATTTCTATACCATAGAAGATTCAAAACTTAATTACATCCTGTCCAAATGCAACCTAATTCCTATTACGAAACATTTGTTTACATCAAATAGACAAACCATTTTTGTGAAATATTTGTTACTTATTTCTACTTTTTTAAAATCACAGCTTCATTAGCTTTGCCTTTTTTTAAATTCGTCTGTGCTTGCTGTTATCCTGTTGCTCTAGCTTCACAGGTAATTTTCAGTTAAAGTACAACTACAGTCAGGAATTATTGCTGGGTTTGTACTATTTAGGGCAAGGGGACATCCCTGGCTATAGATCTAAAATATTAAAATGGTCTGTAGCCCAGTACTGGTCTGAGAGAGCAGGAACTGAAATTTAACACAGATCAGGACTGAATGCCAGTAAGAGGTTTGTAAGCATCCAGTGTGATCTGTAGGCTGAGAGTGTAAAAGCAAAAGCACAGGCCAGCTGACAGCAGATCTCAGCGTGCTGTCAGTGAAACCGCAGCAGACCTGGTCCTAGGTAAGAAATGCAAGACTTGCATAGGAAATCATGGAGGAAGCAGTTGCCAGGTTTGGTGGGAGACAAGAGAGAGAGGGGAGAAATTCTCTGCCAAATGCAGACGCACACCATATTTTGCTGTAGAGGATGTGCTGTGCAAGCAGTTGTTACAAGCATAAAAGCATCCAAATTTGTCAATAAAGGAGAAAATTTTCATTAGCAGGCATGCACTGAGCTCGTTTTGCATCTGGAACCTATCAGGCTTCACAAGAAAGTTATGTGTCATATTTAACCTTCAAGCAGTGACTGATCTTCATAGCTGAAATCTCAGGGGACAGGCTTGTGAAAGATGACAGCATGAAAGTCAGTAGTCCAGCTTTTCTTTAAAATGCATTTTAGTGTTAAATAATTCCACTAGACAAGTCAAACGAGTCTCAATTAAACTGTTGAAAAGCTGGAAAACCAGATACCTTGCTGATAAACATCAGCTACGTTATTCTAATTAATCTAGGAGTAATGGGATAGCCCCTAGAAGAGAGTACACAATGCCATGATCCAGAGAATAATGAAACACAGAAGCATAAGGGTTGTTTGTAGATTATCCTACATTAAGCTTACAAATGAATCACTGTATTCTGAAGTTGTCTGTCTTCCTGTCTAACAGAAAATACATATTTTGTTGTGAAAAATGCAGAACTTCATCCAGAATGTCTTCATTGGAAGGAAAATGTGAGGATTCATGACTACAAATAGTGATAACAAAGTGATGGAACACAGAAATCCATAGTGTTGAAAACTTACTCTGTGTTCTCTGCAAATGATGAATGCTTTGCTCCATAGTGACACTTGGCAAAAGTCAGTGGAACTGTTTTAGAACTTGGAATTGAGCATTTCTTTACCCACAGAAGTATGGGAACTCTTATAGCAAATCCTGTCTCACCTGTTTCTTTGAATCACAGCAGAATGGATCCAAAATCTAAAACTCCCAACTCTCTGTATTCTTCCAGACGAGAGTCCTGAGCACAGGTGCAAGTGCCATATATAAGTCCTTTTCAGTCACATAGGAGTATTTGCAGATGGATTAACTTATTTTGTTAAAAATAGGCTGATGATTTGCACATTAACCCATTCTTTGATCTTCCTTCTTAAATTTGTGTGCACAGAACAATTTTAAATGATTAAACAATTAATTAATGAATTAAACAATTTTAACATTAAAGACCTGGCTTCACACTTATTTTCACTCTTTTCTTTTTTTTTCTTTTCTTTTCCTTTCTTTTCTTTTCTTTTCTTTTCTTTTCTTTTCTTTTCTTTTCTTTTCTTTTCTTTCTTTTCTTTTCTAGGTTGTTTGAATACACAATATTTAATTTAACAAATTTCTCAGTAGCACAAACAAATTCAAGAGTGAAGCATAAAAGCTACAGGGATAGAAAGTCAAACTGTAGGACAGAGATTGCCAGATTGTGAAAAGTTTAGGTCATGTGTTTCAAGACAGAAAGCCAATGTCCCTTTTTTACAGCAAAAGGAAATAATGATTACATTTTAGATTTTTAAACTTATTTCCCCATTAAGATTCTTAATAATGAATGATCTTTCAGGTTATGAAATATTAATTCATTAAACAAGGATATCTAGAATCTGAAAGCTTCACTTTTGATCTTGTTCTCCAGACACAGCTTTCCTGGTTTTCTAAATCTGATCCCATATTAAAAAAGACCATCTGCTTTTTTCTTTCCATACGTTCTTATGTTTGTTAAAGCAAGGGAATCATCCAAGTTTTACATGTTTTGATTAGCTATTGAGCATATAATGTTTTGTGAACAATAAAAATACAGTCTTATAGTAGTCCTTAGAATATGGCAGGTGCATTTTTTTGATTTGATAAAACCCAGTTCCTTGTTTCTGGCATTTAACATTGAACCATGGGCATAATATAATGTTCTAATTATTGACCTTCATATTAAAATTATTAATACTGAATATCAATAACACACATGAATACACAGTGATTTTTCTGTTCTATTTCTTCTCCCGTTCTTCTTGGATGCTTGAGTGCAATTAGACAGAGTATGACCACATTCTAAGAAACAATCTATCCTTCAAAGTGATCATGGTCATTGGTCAGAGAAATGTCAGATAAGTGGATATTTGTGCAAAAAAAATTTATTCAAAAAAGAGAAAAATGTTTGGGAAATGCAGCTAAAATATAAGAATTTGGATGGAGTGCTCACAGGGATTTGGGCTCATACTGATAAAGGATTAAGCATCACTATAGTGGCACTGTAGGTTCTTGGCTTACTGGGTAGCATTTTTGGTATTCACTTGAGCATTTGTATGTCTTATACACAGAACAGAAAGAGTGCTGCATTGGTACAGTCAATATTCTGAGGAAGAAACACCTGAGCCACCCCACAAGATATGCAGTAGAAAACCATTCAACACTTCTGTGTGTGCATTGCTTTTTATAGTTATACAAGAGGTGTGTGTTAGACTTTTCGAACAAATCAGTGACCTCTACAAACTTATGTTATAGTCTTATACTTTTAAGATTTTTACCTAGATGCTAAAAGTTTGATGTGGAAAATTTCCAGCTTAAATCTCTTCCATCTCAAGAAATTCTACTAACCACAGGTAAGAGCCAAAGCCTGAAGATGATTTCTTGAAGTGGGACGACTCTGCTGAGAATCTCACCAAGTTCAAACACAAGAAGTCAAAACAGAGGGGCTTAATTCAGAGTTCACTCTCTGAGGAGAGATGTGAACACTGAGATGCTATTCATAATCTCTGTGTTAAAGGATCACCAGGCAAAGTGTATAAAGTGTAGAAATGGTTGTAATGAGCACTGGATTCCCTTCCCTGGGACATGTCCTAACCACTTGGATTTAAGAGCCTCTATTCCACCCAAGCTGCATATTAGGATTGTAAATGCCTGTCTGGATCTCATCCCTAACCTGAGGATGTAATGTTATTAGCTCAACCCTGTGTTGCCTTGAGTTCTCTGCCAGATCCCTCTCCTTTCCCATTCCAAACACACGAATGACACATGCGTGCTCTGTGGTTTGGCAGCAATTTCAGCCTGAGTCTGAGCCAGGAACACAAACGTGCTTGAGACACCTCCACATGCCACTGGTTACCTGGCTCATGGCTAGCTGGGCTAGGGCCACAAAGCTCTTGAGATGGCTGTGGGGAGCAAAGGATCCCACTTCAGTGCAGAGGGGTTCAGGTTTGGTGTCAACTCTAAAGCATAATCTTAGTCCCATTGTAATTAACAACAAAACTTCCATTTAGTCAAAAGGATTAAAATTACCCATGCAACACTATGGAGTAATAGACAAGAATCCATCAGCTTGGGCTTTCAACTGTTGCTATATCATTTGTAATGCAGTTGCTCAAGGCTGATGGGCATAAATTAGACTTTTGTTTGTGTGGTACATTCTGAAAGATGCCTTAAAAATGCAGGATAAATTCTTCCTCTTCCTAATGCATCACAAACACTTATCTCCATTTTTATGCAGTTTATCAATGTCAGTAATCTGTTGAATGTGTAAAACAAGAAATGGAACGAAAACTAGAAAAGGTGAAGGCATGTGAAAAGTTGCTTTACCTTTTCGTGAACTCTATTTCATCAGCTTAACTTATATGGTTGTCCTTGGGCCTAATTCAATGCAGAGAAGTGAAGTAATATTGCTAGATGGCTGTAAACCTCAGGGAAATCCTCTATTAAGGGAATGATGGCTCTGAAGGGAATATCAGGCTTTATTGTTACTCTATTGCTTTGAACACCATGTTCTTGAAGTCCCAAGCACCATCAGCATGCAGGATTTTATTCACAAAATCAGGATTGGCTAGATAACTTGTTTATTCTTTACAGACATGCACTATAATAGTCTGTTGAATTTCCATTTCAGGAGAATTATTTTTCTGCTTCAGAATTAGTCCAGTGGAAAACGAGAAACATTTCCAAAGGCTCGAACCTTGGGGGAGAAGACACAGAATTAGGGCTTCTACAATCAATATTGACAGTGCTGCCCTAGCCTACAAGACAAACAAGTTTAAGAGCCTCTCTAGACCAATTCAGAGGACAAAAAGGCAAATTTTTATTTCCAAAATGGTAATTCAGACAAAAAAAGATATTTTATATTTTCATTTTCTGCATCTCAGGCTAATGCTTCACACTTTGAAATACAGGGGCTTCAAATGTCTTCGTAACAATCTTTTGAAAAACAGATTTCGCCTTTAAAATTATTTCAGCTTCTTCATTTTTTTAACACAGGTACTGTTACATGTCAAATATTTTTCACATCTAAATAAAATATTTGATGATAACTTTGTACAGCACTTTTATGCATTTCATTTCAGCCAGATATTTCTTTAGCATGGATAGCTTTATAGTACAATACGTTATGCATAAATGTAATGTTTATTAACAGACTTAGACCAAAATCCAGATTTTTGTGTTAGTTTCAAGTACCAGAGATGTCCACTATTTCAATTCACATTTGTACAATTTGAAATTCAATTAGGTATTGATCAGAATACAAATACATTAGGAGGCCTTAAAGACAGCTGAACAAGGACTTTTTACAAGGACGCGAAATGACAGGACAAGGAGGAATGGCTTTAAACTGAAAGAGGGCAGGTTTAGATTAGATGTTATGAAGAAATGCTTTATTATGAGCATGATGAGGCCCTGGCACAGATTGCCCAGAGAAGTTGTGGATGCCCCATATCTGGAAATGTTCAAGGCCAGGTTGGACAGGCCTTGGAGCAACCTGGTCTGGTGGAAGGATCACAGAACAACATCTCCAGCCTTGCCCCAGCCCTCCTCTGCCCAGCCATGAGCCAGGCCAATGCCCTTTCCCCATCCACAGGGAAACCTGAGGATACAGCTGTCCTGGCTCCCCCTCATCTGCCCTGCTCCTCACTGTGCTGTCCCCAAAAGCCCCTGCCATTCTCAAGCCCAGGGACCTGCCGGCCCTGCAGTGCCCTGGCACCATGTGCCCATGGAAAGGTGTAGTGTTGATGGAGAAACAGCAATGTGACCGCTAGAAGCAAATGTTTCAGCTTTACAGGTGTCAGAACACAGTCAGATATTAATGATTCTGGCAAAAGCTACAGTTAATAAGTTTATTTTTAATATAAAAGACACCAGACCCCTACTTAAATTCTTGCTCCCCTTGGTCTCACTCCTTTCAGAAAAGCATTTTTCTCAAAGATCCTTTCTTCAGGATAAAATAAGTGGAAGACTCAGTATAACCACTCTTTTATTTGTTGCTGAGGATTTGATTTGTATTTTGGCTTATATTTCTATTTTTATGGGAATTTTCTCCAGCTCCCTTTTAATGTTTGACTTATAAGGCAGTTTTGCTACATTTTTGTCCCAACTTGCCCTACATGGCCCATATCTCAGGAGCAACACAAGCAATAACCACCTGCTCTGTCTGTTCTGAATGGTCATATGCAAGTTTGAAGGGCATTCAGCAACTTGATGAAGCTAAACTTTTTGATTAGAAAATTTCAGGATGAGCATCATTGTTAAAATTATCAGCTTCCACTGGGGACAGAGCCGCAGGCTGGCTTTAAGGTTTCCTGCAATAAAAAGCGCAATGAACTCATTGTCCTGGCTGCCAAACGCCAGTGTGAGGCCCTTGACAGCATGACGATATCAAACCTCCAAATAAAAGCAATTCTCCTAGCAGACTGTGGCTTCCAGCAATGTACATAGCTTGATACAGTCATTAGTTTTTATGCAGTTTTAGAGCAAACATTTTACTAGGAACCCAATTTTCTTCTGACGGAAGAGACTATTAGGCACCCCAAGCATGACAAGTCTCTAGAGTCCTTCCAACTGAAACAGGCCATCGACAGCAGGAGATTTGCCATCAAAGCTATATACATATACTTTGGTTGATTTGAGCATTAACAAAAAAAATGGAAAGAGGGAAGTATCTTACCTTATCTCTATGGTTAATACTCATCTTAAAAGTTTGCAGAAGGGGCTTCTATAAAGGCTATATTCAGAGGATGCTTTGATTTTTGAATAGGTAACAGCCTTTAGTTTTGCATTATGCAAGGACAGCTGGCAAAGCATGTGGGCTGTGAAATAAGCGGGAGGCTTGATAAAATCCATCCTGAAAGAGAAAACAAGGTTAGGAGCAATGAGCTGTGACTGACTAGAGCTGTGGGAGCTTAAAAACCTTCCCCCCAAATGCAAATGCTTAAGGTTACTTATCTGGATGGTCTGTTGAAGACACTGCGCTCTGCGACAGCACGGAAAGAGGGATCAGCCCTATCCTTTGCTGTTCTGCAGTGGCCAGAAACCCAAAAAAAGTGCTCAGCTTTCAAAACCAACTAAATTTCTACTGGATGAGTACACACTGTACTGGAATATAAAATAAGCTGTATTTGGTTCTTTAAATTTCAATGTATTCTTCATGCAGATTTTTTTTTAAATTAATATATACAGAGTGATATATTCGCAGATAAAAAAGTGTTATAGTTCACTCAGGAGCTCAAGTTCTGGCCCTTTGAGATATTGGGCTCCAACAATAGTGCCTCAGAAGAAGCATTTTAGCACTGTACAATATACAGGAGTTTCTGTTAACTGTGCAGAGGCCAAGATTAGGTCAGGTAACAATTTGTCCAAAGGAGTCTCTTCTTTCAGTAGCCATCCAGTCATTGAAATGACCCAAACATCAACCTTTTTTTTCTAGATCATTTCTAGAGAACTTTTCTGCTCTTCCTATTTCTATTACTCCATTTATTGTGAAATTTTATTCCTGAGCTTTATGAGGTCTCTGAAATCTATTAACGATTTCTCATTTAGATTTGATGAGGATGCATAAGGAAAAGAGGATTTTGTCTTACCCATTATCTTAATGAAGTATGTCCTAGAGATATAATGTACAAAAAAACAACCCTCAAAACCCAGACATCATATTTATTTAGGATTAGGTGGAAAAGATGGATTTAATGCAAATGTAGTAAAAATTCTTAAATCTTAAACGTTTTAAAATATTTTGTCAGCAATGTGGCGGATAATAAAAGACAAAGATACTTTTTTTCTCTTTCTTGTGGAGGTTGTATTTCTCACCTCAGCTTACCCTAGCACTTATGGTATTAGCTAGATATAACATTGTTGTCCTGATTAAATAATTAAATTGCAATCAGACAAGCTAACCTCACCAAAAAAAAAAAAAAATAGGTGGAATGGATAAAGATGTAACATGAAGTAAAAATCAACTCTGATAGACTGACGAAATGCCAGAATAAAATAGCAAACAAAATTAACTTAATTGACCTTCAAGGGAATAATAAAAGCAGAATGATTTCATGTGTTAAATAGCGCATTACATTATTAAGCTTTGACGTTTGGCGAGTGATCCTTTACATGAACAATTTAACAGAAGCCAGGAGCTTCCTTGTATACTGGCAGTTATTCAGTCACTTGTAATAAAGTTTATTTTGCAAGTCATTCTAATGGTTTCAAAGTTACTTCTCAAGTTATGATGCAAATAAATTATCTTTCAATAAGAGGTATATAATCTATCATTGTTCATAGCAAGATTCAATTCATGGGAGAAAAAAATCCTGAAATTGTCTTTGGCCTGCTTGGGGCATGGAGAATGCTAAACATATTTCTTTGCAGAGATACTGTGAAAATAGTAAAGATGAATAGACACAGTATAGTCACAAATCAAGGAGCCACAATACAGATGCCAAAGATCTGTGTGAGCAGATGTTAAACGGTACACGGGGCCCAGAAGACCAGGTCAGAAGCTGGAAGCATGATGTGCTGAAAACAGGCATGTATGGGAAGGTGCTGCTTTGAGCTTCTAACACAGCTAAATACTGAACTAGATCTGACACGAGACCTGCATCTTCCCACAGGGAGGTGTGATGTTATCAGTGAGGTAAACAATTGCATTTTCTCTCAGAAAGGAATATCTTCTGACTTTTGCTGAGTTTCTATCAGAACTTTTAATCTCTATTCTGCAAAAGAAAAAGCTTTATATCATAAACCTCTGAAAAGATACAAACTTTTAAAAAGTTGTTTCAAAAGTGATTGTACTTTATATGAATGGTTTAGGGAAACCATGTGGAAAGATACATTTTTATTAAGCTGAAATTGATTAATCCCTACCAGAGAAGAATGGAAGTGGTAGATAGTGACAGTATTAAAAAATAAACTGAACCAACGCACCAAAGAAGTATGTCATGGTTGAAAGACAAAGGCAATTTCTAAGTATTTTCTCATTCCAGGAATAATGGAAGGACATGAGCAAGGTAGATTAGGCTTGATTAGATTGCGTGACTTTGGAAAATATAGAGGAGATTTGTAAAATATAAATACATGAAAGTTGATAATGGCATTTAGACTTATTTAGGATAAAATCTTGCCTATAAGAAATCTGCCCTTTAATCTGTGCCATTTAATTGGAAGAAAAAGTTTTTAAAATGCCTACAATACAGGAAAGCGTTTTTAAAGACGACCTGGAATTTCATGTAATGATTTTAGCCTAATTTCACAGTATGACAAAAGATATTTTTTCCTCTCACATGGAGTTCTTGTTGAATTCAATAGGGTAAATAAGCACATTCCCAAAAGGAAATTCCAACAGTTGGAATAATTATCTCTCAAAGTAATGGGCAGTTGCAGGCCGAATGACTAAACTGCTGTGAGGATTTCTCATATTCACTTAGGAAAAATTTCCAAAGAGCTATTTAGAAACTATTTTTCGTGATATAAAACAACATGAAAAATTGTCAGTTTTAGAATTTAAGTTTATGGAACAGTGATTCTGAATATTCACACTGTAATTTGTACAATTCCTAGTATCTTCTACTCTAGTCAAAAAAGCCCAAGAGAAGCTATCCCTGCACTAATGTCAGCACTCTGGCTGCTGCACTGCACATGTCCATAAAATTCGCTGCACCTCACACCTTGCTGATCTGATGGTGGTCTCATGGCTACAGATCAGGTGAGAACCACATCTGTGTGAAAAACAGTTTCTCCATTACTGAACAGAAATTCAATATCTTTCTTCAGAGCATGATCTTCCTTTTGCTTAAGTATCTGAAAAACTGTCCAAACCATTAGCCATTATTTTTTTTGTTCTAAAAACACCTTTCCTTTTAGTTTTATGTTGGTGGCAGCTGTATGCTCATGTCTGCAGTTCCAAAGGTTGAACTCTATATACGGGATTTTCTATGTTTTTCAAACTCTTCATATTAATAAGAATATACCACAGATTTAAGCAGTTAAATAAGCAGAAGAAGTGTGCCAGCATGAAAATATAGAGGCATACAATCCCAGTCTGCTGAACACACTGACAGGTTTTCTCTTGTGTAGTCAGAGCAGCTGTTACAGAAAGAGACAGATTTTCAAGGGTTTTGTGAGATTTTGATGTGTTGATGTGTTCTGTATTAAGAGCAAATATTGTTCTGTATGAGGAACAAGTATTATTTTTGACATTCAAATTAATAATTACATTTTGCTAAATACATATAATGCCCATTGATTTTTCAGAAAGTTATACAAAAGCTTACAGCAAGTTTATGATATCTGACGGAGGACCAATAAACAAAAACAAGAACAAAAAGAAAAACAACGAAACTCAAGCTATCCATCTCCATCTGTATAGAAAAATTTTCAAAAGGTGTCTATGACATCTTTGGTAAGTTCATTTCTCTACCACCCCCAAAAGAGACAATGTTTTAAAATAATCAGTATTGTCAGCCCCTCACTATTTAGCATAGACATAAAAAAACCTAGCTGTCCTTCTGAACCTGTGTATACCCCAAAGAGAGTCAAAGCTCATTTTTATCTCTGTACATGATGTTGGGACAACAAGTAACACAACCTGTATGTCAAGAAATTCTAACATCTACAGATGAGTTTCTCATGGTCAATGCAAGCTGGGGAAAATATCTATTTCTGGCTAATACTATGCAAGAAAACTGGAAACTATACCTACAGAAAAGCATATCGTGGACAAATCAAATTAAGACCATAGGGATATGGTAGAGTGCTTTAAAATTGGTCTTGGAGTTTTTACTATTATATCACGGAAGACAGGAGGGAAGTAAGAACAATGAGTGTTTTCTTGTTTCAGTATTGCTTTTAGATTCCTTTCTTTTGATCTGTTTTTCTCTCCCGATATCCTTTCAATAGAAAGGTTTTTCCTCAGTCCATGAGCTGCTCCTAATGCCTGCAGCTTTCATTGTGTGTACAGATAGTGCAGTGGAGCTTGTATCAAGCAGGCTCATGTCCAAAAATTTACCCTAATTATGGCTCTAGCTGTTCTTTTGTGTAAGAACTAGTCCTTTGTATGCATATAGACTCCCTTTTCACAATGTCAGCCAGCAAATCTCAGTAATAATGAAAATGACAGTCAACTTTACCAGACACACACCTGAGGGGTCTGTGAGAATGTCACATATAAAAATATCCTGAGTTTGCTCCTAAATCTTTGAACTTTCAAACCGACCTCAAATTCCCAGCCCATTATGAACTGAGTTTTGTGTTCACCTGTCCCTTTGTCACGCTGTTCTGTTGATTGTCCTGCTCTGTCACAACAGCAAGGAAAGGGGAAATACTGTAAATACCCAGGAGCTTAATGGCTTCTTAGGACAAAAGCAATTTGCTGCTCCAATGGTAAACTCTACCAACAGTCTGAGAATTTTGGAATTATTTTCCAGATGATGGGAATAATTTAGTGTCTCAAACTGAGTGTTTCAGATGACAGGTATTTCCTTTCCTCCACTGTCAAATGGAATTTCAGTTGATATGCAGGTTTGTCTTTATGCAGAAAGAAATCATTCTTACAATAACAGTTCAATGAGTAGAGACAAATATTATACATTTTGCAGGTTATAAAGATTTCTGTATTTTTTAAAGCACTTGCTTCCCTGAGAAAAAAATCCTCCTAAGCAGAGCAATGACTGAAAGATCATTCAGAATAAGCACAAATAAATTACTTAAATGCTATATCCTTTCTTTGAGAGGATGCTGTAAAAAGGGAGAGAATGGAACTAATGTGGTTATCTTGCAAGGCTGACATGTGAGAATATAATTTTCTTTCCCAATTTAAACTTAAAAATTTGCAGGAGATAGGAGAGGTCAGTACTTGCAGCTCCTGGATTTTCCTTGGCCCTGCTGAGCACATCTGTAATACACTGTTGATTCTTAATTTAGAGTTTACAGTCCAGAACTTGATCTTCTACCTTGGGCAAATCTCTTGCATGGTGCCTCACTGTCCTTCTGCTGAAGGGCAAGAACTATGTGTTTGGACAAATATTAATGATGTATAACAGTTAATCTAAATCATGATGTAAAATTTTTTGGAAGAAATTGTATATTCACCACACCGTTTCCTGTAGGGAGAGTCATCTCTTCAAGGACATGACTCAAGCTGATGTGGTGTTCAAACTGACAAAGCACAGTGCACTTCTTGCACTGGCTGGGGTCCTCTATATTTAAGGAAAACCAACTCATTTTGGACACTTGCAGGAATATAGTATTGTTGCTGTCTAATGCAGTAGCTCACCAAACCCACTATTTGAGAATCACAGAATCATGGAAAGGTTTGGGTTGGAAGTGACCTTGGTCATCTCATTCCAACTTCCTTGCCATGAGCAGGGATGGCACCTACTAGATCAGCTTGTCCAGGGCCCTAACCTGGCCTTAAACACTTCCAGGGATCTTCTCTCTGCTCCATTGAGTTCTCCTGGGTGCCATGGAGAAGGTGGGACACGGGGCTGCCCTGTGGAAGTAATGCTCTGCACAGCTGAGCCCAAGCTGGGGGCCCTGTGCAAGGAGACGAGGCACAGCTCCTCGTGCCTGGGTCCCACAGGCTCCCAGCTTCTGAGAGACACAAAGCTGGGTTCCTATGGTGTTCCTGCACGTGGACAGAAGGAAGAACTGCACTCTCATTTGGGTTCTGAGGGCTTCAGCATACCTCCCAAAGCTGGGTTTGGCACCTTGGGGATATACTGCAATTTGCAGTAAAAGCCATGTAACCCAAGGATATGCACACAGACTTTCACAGGTGACAGAAATCACCTTTTGTTTTAATCTTGGTCTACTTATTTGATTCAATAGAGGGGTTTTATAAGTTTTATTTGTTTAAAAGTGTCTCCTCTATCTTCTCAAAAGGACAGCTTCGATTTATGCATAATTTCTGAAGTAATCATGGGTATTTTGGAAGAGGTAAGAATAGTAAAAAGCAAGCTTTTTAATGTTTTTTGAAATAGTTAGCTACTGACCTCCAGGGATCCTCATTTCATCAATAAATTGTTTCAGCAGTAACTCTTAGAAGTTTAAAGATAAATCCATATTGTAGATAAATCCTACATAAGAGGGAATAGAATTACAGAGGGATGTAGAGTACCTTTTAAAACTAGTTGTCTTTGTTCAGTTTGTCATAGGACTGAAAAAATACCAATCTCAGGAATGTAGTTACTTTATTTAAAAGGAAGCTGTGTCATTCAGATCACATAATTTAAATTCGTTGAGCCTTCTGTCTCTCTTTTAATTGAAAAATATCAGTAGACTTCATAGGCTGATGAACATTGGCAATTTACTCATTCACGCTATTATGGTTAACAGCAATATCTTTTCTTCAAAAATCACTATTAAATGTGGCTGGGGATCCTGAGACTGACTGTGTAGCTAGAGGGAAGGACCTTTCCTGGATGAACAAATGCCAGGGGCTGGAGATGTCCCTTCCACAGAATGAGCTTTCTGAGGAGAGGTTAATACATGAGCAGGGAGAGTTTTACAGCCACAAGTCAGCCTCAACTCAGGAGTCTAAAGCCAAAGCTGCCAGACATGGTGATGCAGACAAAAAAATGGAATTTAATATTCTAATCCAGAAGAGCAAAGTACTATTCATGTTTTCCAGCAGAAGAAGGAACACTTAATATATTGCACAACTTAACTTTATTGAAAAATACATCAGTAATTTCAAGTTACAAACGCAATTTCAATTCAAGTATCAGTACCTAAGCAAAACTTCACATTTGGCCCATCACTTCCACATGAATACTGAGTTAAGATTTCCGAGAACTCTTTTAAACCTTTATGTCCAGTCCTGTGCAATTTTACAGCATGGTTGTTTTTTTTCTTTTTAGAACTGACCCTTTACACTTAAATTGGGAAAGGTACTTTTAATACACTGCTCTACACTATGACATTTTAGTGATGAGAATGCTGAGAGACATTGGCTTTTATTAGAGAAAAACAGCAGCCTTAGAGCCTGGATATGTTTTTCTGGTGTTCCATTTCAGAAAAGTATGCTCATTCTGGCTTAGACATTCTGAAATGAGTTGACATAAATCACATAAGTGGAAAAAAAGATGTTAGGCTGTGTTTCAGCTTTATTTCTTCTACTCTTTTCCTCTCTGTTTTTGCCTGTGCCTGGCCAGAAAAAGAGACAAACTCTCCAGGGAAGCTGTGATCTCTAGTGTTACAATTCCTAGCTCCATAGGGCTTAATTCTTCTGTAGCATGTATTTGCCTCACACTTTTGAAATATTTGAGGTATGTTTTCCCCTAAGATAATGCAGATCTTTTGCAGTTACAGTTTATTTCAGGAAACCAAAGCAATGCATTCATCTGGATCTCTGACTGATACTCCTGACTGTTTTCTGGTGGGAACAGTAGATCAGGAAGGCCAAGAAAGAAGGTAAATAAGATTAGACACCAAGAAATAGCGGTTCAAATATGCTCCAACTTGATTCAATACTTCCTGCCTTAATTCCATGCCATTTGAAAGAAAACAAAACAAAAATCCCTATTCTGCCCTATACAGTAGCATAAATTGTATGAGGGCTTCATAATAGAAGTGATCACCATGCCATGACTGTTCTGGTAGATCCTGTACATCCGAGGATGTAGTGATCTGCACACACTTACTCTAAGACATCTAAAACCTACACGTATACATAAATGTGACTTGCATTGACTATATTAAAAACTCAGCATGAGTGTAGGTTTCAGGACTAGGTTTGAGGAATTCCATAGAAGAAAGTTCATCAGCCTTTGAAAAGTTTCACATCCCTTTTCAGTGTGAAAGAGGAGGATTCTGCTGTATACCTTCCAAAAAAGATCACTAAATTACAAGTGACATTTCCCTTGTTGTTTGAATGATGAGGTATTCCTGTTACCTGTAATCAATATTTTGAAAAGCAGCTTCTTTATTACAAAGCTCTTCTCTCTTTTGCCCTTTCAAAAGCAGGCTGCAAACATACACCTATTTGCTGTCATAAGTCAATAGGAACAGGAGATACCTTTTAATTACAATTTTCATTGTTTTATAGTAAACAATGGAGAGGGAAATCTTAAATGTTTATTTCATAATTGATTTTATAGGCTATGCAGTCACAGGAATAATAATTTATTTTAAAAGACATCACATAAAGTCAGTAACAATTTTTATTAGCTGAAACTAAAGCAATTGCTAACAATAATTTAAATAAGTAAGTTAATCATGTGTGAGGAAGTTCTGCCACCATTTGTCACATGGATTAGTGTCATTTCACACAGGAAGCATGTTACTATGGGACCAACTACTCTACAGTTATTCCCCGTATTTTGCCTTGTTGGCGAAAACCATGACAATATTCCATCACTTTTGATACACAAATGCAGTACATCTGTGCTGTACTGCAGGATTTTAGAAACAACCACCTCTACGTCTTACTAGGAAGCCTGTGAGAGACAGCAGGTTCAAATACAGGAAAGCTGAGGAGATGCCCTGACTGAAGATCTTTGTGTCTGTTTAATTGTATAAATTTGTAAAAAGCAAGAAATGTGAGAAGAACTGGAAAGATTCAGCTGCTTATTAAATACTGATGAGTGATAGAGCTCAGGTAAAAATAAAAAATAGTGTATTAGAGCATCTCAATTCCTTCTATTTCTGCTGCCTCTGCAGTGAAAAAGCAGACTTCCCACTTGGATATGAGGAATGGGACAGGAGCTCCATCCCATGGTCAAAGACAACATCTGTAAGCAAAATTTCTAACTACTTATACTGAATGTTTAGATATTCATTCTTGATTTTCAAGGTGAAAATAATTTTTGTTTAAAGTAGGGTCATTTTCCAAGGGCAGTGCCTGAACAAATCCCAGCACTTCAGAACTTGTGCTGTGTCTCTACTCCATAAAGAACTACGGTTGCTGGGGGATGAAAACCAACTTAGAGATGCCTTTCACAGATGATGTGAGTTGTGGATTAATGATGATTATTAATGATGCATTAATAGAAAGTATTCCCTCCACTCTTTACATCCTTACAAACACATTGAGATTGCAAGGTATACTGCTTAAAGCCAAAAAGTTCTCACCTAAATCACCTCCTTTTCATTATATTTCTGCTTGTTAATAGGCTTTGTTGAAAAAGTCTTTTCATAGCTTGAAAGGAAGAAGTTGTAGCAGAGTTCAGAAACAGCTTATTGATAAGATACTGAAGTGCCTAGGCCTTAGCAAATGGAGGTATTAAAGCAAAGGTCAGTGAGCAAAACAATTCAGTTTTGTAAAAAAAAAACCCTAAAAAATTGCAAAATCACTTATTTCTATATGGTTTAACATATCTTGTATCCAGATATGCTCGAAATGTGTCAAGAATTACTATTGTGGGCAGATTATACAACTTGGCTGTTATATGTTTAACCTCAAGATAAGAGAGAAAGACTCTCTGAAGGTGAGAAGGAAATAAGAGCTTCACATTCTTTTGAGGTACATCAACCCGAAGTCAGAAGATATCTGAGAATGTTCACACACACACATAGAGCCCGCCCCAAAATTACTGCTTTGCAAAGTCTAGCTGCCGTGTTAGAAAACACCATGATGAGAACTGAATTTCTTGTTCAGCCTTCCTAACTGCTTTTGAAAAATGTGTGTGTTAGGGAGACCAGAACCCCTCTGTAGCACTTCAGAGTCCTCACATAGAATTACAATTTACTTTTCTACTTGTGCAGAGACCTTTGCACCACATTTGATGCGTGCAATAAAGGTCTCCTCAGCTCTTGCTGCATCTTGTCCCAGGTGCTCACCAGCAAAGACAGTTAAACACAGTATGACATTTCACAGAAGTGTCGTGCAGTTCTTCCTCAACTCCTAACATGCTGTCCGCTGAAATGATGAACTTCCCACGCCTACCCCAAAATCTGCTGACAGGAATTCTTTTTGAGAAATATTTGTACCACCTCCTCCATCCTGTTCTGTCTTCAAACGTGGTGGAGAACAGGCTAGACTTGGCTGCTTCACTCTGCAGATCAGCATCTACGGTGTCTGCCTCCAACGACTCTGAGACACCCTAATTAAACTTACATAAGTGTCTTCAAGATAATTTTACCAAAGATTCACAGTTTCTCAGTTGCAATTTCTATTATGCCTACAGCACAGCACAACTAAACTCGGCACCATGCAGGCTTTGTTCCAGCTGCAGCTCTCTGGATCTGCTTAGGAGCCAGGTAAGTAGGTATCAAACTTTTCAAACAGGGATTGTCACCTAAACTACACTGAGCTTCCCACTGCTGCAGTACTAGCTCTTTGCAGAAGCACTGGCTAATCAAAACTTGTTTGGATAAAACTACATTGTTACTTCTGTGAAATTTCTATTGCTGTGGATAACACAAAGAGCTTTGGTAAGCCTTTCCTATGACTGCAATAGAGGCACTTTGACGTGACAGTATAACGTCACTGTCTGATCCACATAATCTATCCCAGCCTAATGCTGTTTTTAATCTTTAGTCGTCATGAAAACAGGTAGTGGCAAAATTCATCAATATAATGGGTCTTGCTACTGAGACTACAGAAAGTCAATCACCTTGGGTTTAATATTTTTTCTATATTACTTTGGATATAATATATACTAAATTACAGTATAAAAAATACTTTATAATAATTTGCAAACAGATTCCCATAGACTCAAGAATATCTGTCACTAGAACAATCATGCCCTCAGAGCCAAGTGAGTAAAGCTCATGCATATCATCCTTTCTGCTGCATCCAGTTCAGGACTACTTGTGTAAGTCAAGGCTTCTGCACTACCTTAGCTCTGCCCATTTACAGGCAATCAGAAATAGCACAGTATTATATCAATTTTTAAACCAAGAGGCTAAACTGTCTGAGTGTACACTGTGGAGTCCGATATGTCAAGCATTAACCTTTGTCTTACATTCTTCATGTTCTCCCGTTTAATAATTTCCCACCACACTAAGGCATGTTATCCTAGATTTAGTGCCTGCTCTAATGTGGCAAATTAAGGAGTTCTGGACAGGTTATGGATAGAGCAACGGCTGTGTCTCAATGGGTGTGACAAGTGCATAAAGATCTTGAAGAAAGATTTGTGTATACCAGCTTAATGGCCAATCCATTCAATTAGATTAAGCTCTGAAATTTGACCTATTGGCCTTAAGTGTTGTTTACTCTGGAGAAAGTACATCAGAAACCGAACCAGCATATACTGAACAGGAGTATATGGAGAAAAAACTCACTTATAAATAAAGTTGTATTGCTGTATTTGCAGATCAGTAGCCATGCCACCAATATTAGAGCAATCTTTTTATCCAAAAAAAGGAAAAGTTTAGTCTGTGACTGGTGCACTTGAATGAAAAGTTATTTTTAGCAGTTCAGACCAAAAATTTTCTACTGGTTTACTGATTAAAATGCTAATTACCTAAGCATTTGCGGACATCTTATCTAATGCTAACATTTTATAGTATGTTATCCCCAGAGAACTCTGCAAACTGTTGTTAAAATCCTGGTACTAATTCATACAGAATTCACTATTCTAATCTTCATCTGTTTTATATATTGTTTTATGCCACTATTACACAAGCAAATATTTACAGTATTTTTGTTTAAGTGATTGCCTGGAATTTGTGTGAGGAGCAACAGCCAGAGTCCCTGGATGTAGCATGCTTGACTGAATTTGGCAGCAGGTTTTTTTTGTTGTACTTTGGCTACAACACTGAATTAAGAAATTAAAATCTATCTTCTCTGGATAGACTAAATTTTTAGACTTTTGTAATTTTTAAATTTTTTTCCTTGTGCATGTTGTTCCTATCCTCCTCTTTAGACAAAGCTGATCATCTGTACTTCAATTTCCATAAAATACAGCCTTTGTTTTTAGAGAATTCTGTCTATTTAAAGAAAAAAGTACCAAGGGGATATATTATCTCAGCAAGTCACTATTTCCAAACCATCACATGTGCAATAGTGCCTCACAGTTCTCTGTATGTTATCAGCCATCCCATGTTTTGTGCCTATTATGTTAATGACTAAGTGATTATTAAATATTATGACACTTCATTTCTCTAAGTGCTAAAATACAAATATAAATATAATGATTTTGAAGGAGACATCGCTTGAGAACAGCCTCTAATAGCTACAGTTGATAATATCCTGTGATATGTCAATGGAATTTTATGCTATACAAAGCAATTATCCAAGAAACGTGCAATGAAAATGCAATTCTGTGGAAGATGCAAACTACAGTTTTGTAAGCACAATGCTCACCAGCACATGTAAGACATGCATTTGGCTTGAAAGGTGCACAGACTGGTGCTGTTTCTATTGTCAGGTGCTCATGATCCGATTTTTGAGACTCTTTTTCCACAAGTTATTTCAATGTCTGCACAAGTGTTGAAGGTAGTAAGGCATCTACTTACCTGCTGAATATTTTTTAGTGAAAATTTTGAAAAGCAAATATGTTTCCTTTCAATAATCTTCTGTAAAAGTTCTTGTTAGACATCATGTTATCGACTATGCAAGTGTACTTTTCTATGTCTGTTTAGATTATAAACTAATGAGGCAGGGAAATTACTTTATGTAATTCTTCTAATGCAGATTTTGAAGATTTGAAAATTTAATCCTTTGAAAAAATACCTACTTGATTTCTTAGACTAGGATTTCAACTAATGTTATTCAGAGTGACACTAAAGAGATAAAAAACAGCTGTGCAGCACTTTTTCAGCTTTTTGCATCGAATAGAATACAGTAAGAGAAGGAAGTTTAAACAGAAGGATAGCCGTAAATGTGATGCTCTATATTTAAGTAATCATTATTACTAAACCTACTGTTTGAATATGTAACATGACCTAAATATGCCTCTGGAATGTACTTTTAAGAGAGTTTTAACAAACCTGCTGTACCATTTTTATGTTAATACAGTATTGAAGTTTAAGTCTCTAAATAATCACTAAAAAACGTAACTTTCTCTTGAAAGTTATCTGCAAGTGAAACACTACTCGAATAGGGATACTTTCCTTACATACTTTATTCTTATCTACACTGAAAAGGTTCACCTAATGGAGCTATTTAAAAGAGAGGGTGGAATATGGTACTGAGTGGTTACTCTACTTTGTAAATTCTTTTCGATGCAATTATAGATGCAAATATAGGGGTAGAGGTGCCTCTTGTTCTGCTAGTAGAAATAATTTACTTTGAAGTAACCAAAAGGGAAATAAGACCAATAAAGTTTAACTCTATGAATATGTAGCTCCAGAGAGGCAGTGAAAAACTGCACAGGAAAAGGAAGTGTTTGTATTATTCAAATAGTACTAATACAATTTTTTTCTAGGGTAGATTATACTCAGCTTGTTTTCTCTCAGCTTGGTAAAAAGCAGATCTTGCTACTTTAGGGTTAGATCTAGGGACCTTTTCCTGAAACAATTTTAGATATGGATGCAGTGTTTTATTTCTTTCAGAAGAGAAATGTATTCAGCAATACTGAAACATACAAAACACATATTATATAGAAAATAGATCTTTCCAACATATAGTAGATTCCAGTTTAAAATTAGTAACCTTTAATTTAGAAAACACCTGTTTATGTGATTTTTAAAATAATTTAAAAATAACTTTTTTTTTATCCTTGAATCAAAATCTATTTCTGCTTATTTTGAATGGAAAGAATTATCCTCACTGAAACAAAATATTTGCACAACTGCAAATTAACCCTCCAGCATTAACCCTCCAGCAATACAAGTCTTAAGCTCTCAGTGAAACTTTTGGGTTGTAGTATCACCACAAAGACAGCAGTTCTCAAGATACACGTTCCGGCTGAAAGCTGAACCAGAACTTGGATACTGTATTTCCCTTAGCTTCCCTCATCATCTGCTGTTTATTTATCCTTCCCTACTCCTCTTTCTGCTCCTTTCATTTTCCTAATTCCACCTCCTCTTCCCCATTGCCATTTTCCTCCTTGGCATTCAGATCTCTTGCATTCACTGCTCATTTACACGTTGCTTTGCATTTAGCACATTCTAGGCTGTCAGTAGAAGCTCTGAGTGCCCAGTCTACATCTTACTGGATGTGAAAAGCCCTGAAAGAGCTTTGGATCATGACTCTGTGAAAAAACTGTACTGAAACAGCTCCCGGGTAAATTAGGATCCTAGCAATCTCTGGAGGAACCCCAGCTTCCTAAATCAACTACTCTTTAGCTTTGACTCATTAGCTACAGCCGAGTCAGTGAAGAAGGTTGACCAAACAATATTTTCATCTTGGCACTCCTTTGAAAGCTTCTCAAAGATCACGAGGCTTATTTTAATATTTTGCTTCATTTTTATGCATTTTAAATTCTGACAGCCTGTAAGTTGTTCTATTGCAGAATCATTAACAAATTACTATTTCTGTATTGCAGGTGCAGACAACCCCATGAATTTCTCCTGATCCTTGGAGAAAAAACCCATGACCTGCTGAATTTCAAATGTTCAAAAAGTGAAAGCAGAAATAAAATGCTATCACCTCTTGCTCTACTGATCAACTCTGAGTTAGAAGTCATTAGAAATGTGGAGAATGCAGGAGGAATGTCTGAGCTACACCACTCTCTGGTCACATCATGCCAGTGCTCAGTTGCCATGTTGCAACTCTCTCCCTTTTCTTTTCTTTTTTTTTTAATTTAATGCCTTCCCTTGGTGTGACTTTTAAACCTTAAATCCCGTACATGCTAGTTTTCTCTGTCTCACAATATTTCTTCTCCTTTAGCTGGCTCTGGCCTGTGAAATTTCTCATGGCTCTTTAAACTCTTTAGCAATGTCCTCTAAGGTGTGAGCCACAGTTCCCAGCAGCGTTGTGTCACCAGCAGCTGAGCTGAGTGTTACGAATGGATGTGGGAGTTTAGATAAGTCCTTGCCTTTTGCCCAGGCCTCTGGCAGCAGGCAGTAACTTTACTGAGGCGGCCAGCACCCCAAAACCCACTCTCGTTCGCAAGTTCTTTAATAATGGCTGATTTGGTCTATTATAGAATGAATTATTTATTTAATAGACAGAAAACTAACAGACATAAGACTTAGCACAGACTATATACTACACAGGAATAAGGACAAAATTGAAAAAGAACTACTAGTAGGTTAACATACAGTGTACGATAAGGTACCGTCCCAATTACAGCTAGCGAAGAAATGATATAACCAGGGATCAATGTATCTTACCATCCAATTGCTGATAAGGCACACGTCCTTTCACTCAATCTTCGAAGAAGTAACCACAAAACCTGCGTCCAGATTCTGGGGAGAAGTCTCCCACACTTTCAGGGGGTGTGTGTAGAGGCTTCTACCTCTGTGACAGTTCGTGTATCTTTTATAGTTTGTAAAACAGTGTCTCTCAGTCAGAAACATGTCCTTTATCTTTTCCCCACATCGGCTTTCCAGACTAAGGTGTGGATTCTTAGCTGATGTCTGAGCCCTTTTGGTGCCAGGGATGACCCCCTGCTGGGCCTTTCAGCCTCTGGGTTATCTCTTTATGCACCAGCTATCTTGTAGAGAGAGAAGTGGGGGGGGTAGACGTCCTGCCACACTGAGGGCAGGTGGCAGGGGACTAAGACTCTCATGGATCAGATGCTGCCAGGGGATGCAGGAAACTTGAAACATAACCATAGCTTAGAAAAAACAGACATGAAGAATAGGGAAATTACACGAAAGATATTGTTAGGGAACGGAAAGTAGTGACAAGTTTTCTCCACACTCCTTTTTCCTCAAGTCATTCTTCTCAAGTCTATACTTGTATTAATCCACTGATTATAAATATTGGTTTGCTCAGAACTTAAGAAGCCAGTCCATGCTGGATTTCACAACTGAATAGCATTAATGATATAAGAAAATAAGGCTGTAGACTCCACCACAAGCCTCTCAGTTCAGTTAGACAGTAGCTACAGTATTTGTATAGGACCTAGCAAAATGGAAGTGAGAGCTGTTTGTTTCTGGCAATCACCATGCAATAAATAAACAATAGAGTCAACTTGAAACTTTTGGTAAAAGTATAAAAGCCATTACTCTTAAAGATAAAAGAATATCTGAATTAGGTGATTGACAATAGACATCTTGGCAGTACATTCTAGCTTAATACGCTGGAATCATGCAGCTATTTGCAACGATAAAACACAGCTTCAAAGTGTCATTATGGAAAAATTAACTTTTATCATCTTTTTTTTTAAATCAACTTAGATTACCTAATTTAGTAATGCAGAAAAAAAATTTTAATATTTCTGGCACAGTTTGGTCTACTGTCCAGAATTTGCTTTATAACCTTGGATAACTAAGATCATGACTAGCACATCATTCTGTTTGAAATTTGGAGCACAAGCATAATATACAACCATGTAGAAACTCTGCACAAACCATCAGAAGTTCTGCAGAAAGCTGAAGTTTTAATATAATTCCCTCTGCTCAGTCATTCCTACTAAGTAGTTTTGCTTTTTCTGTGAAAAGAAAATAAATCTCAGACAGAAGAACTTAAAAGGGGTGGGATGGGATGGGACATGTGGTGGGGGGCAGGAAGAAGAATACAATCCACGTTTTAGCCAAAAAGTGTAGTCAGAATAAATATAATCACTATATATATATATATATATATTTTTTTTTTTTTTTAATATTGAG
>VZTE01003046.1:194641-225619 GCA_013397775.1 Eulacestoma nigropectus
TATATATATATATATATATATTTTTTTTTTTTTTTTAATATTGAGATGGTCTTCTACATGTGCATAAGTACATAAGTACATGAAATACTTTTTTGGGACACATCACTCAACAGTTCTTGCCTCTAAATGCAGCTCCCTCTTGGATGGAGTTTGCCAGCTCAGTTGAATAATGCACATATTCATTCAAAACACTGAGCAGATTCCTGGGAAAGAGTTTGTCAGGTCTGTTAACTTTTTGGTTTATTGTTCTGTGCATTTGCTGGCTATAGTCTGCCATGTGCCAAATGTCATTCAGAGATTGTTGCATTTTAGTAGTGCATGAAATTTTGTTTGTCTCCAGCTCATATCAGCTTATTGGTCCTGCAAAATGATTGTGATTCCTTGAAGATGAAAAGCAGTACATGTAAGTGGTAGTCTCTTATATTCATCTAAAATACCAGGTCTCTCGAGTCCAGTTATCTCCTCTATTTGACTACATTTCTATTTAAAACTGATTTCTTCTCAACTGCCATAATAAAAAAGTTCTAGCATAATTTACTGAAAATGGCACCTGACAGACTGTGACATCACACAGCCAATTCCGACATCGTAGCCTCTTGTCACAAGGGATGAGTATTCTCCAAACCCAACATTTAACATGTATGGTCTGCAGGCTTGTAGCTCCCTTGGCACAAACAACTCCTGTTCCGGTACGTGCCCCGCCATTTCCATACTCACATCCTAAGGACAAATGCTCGCTAAACTTTACTAGTCCTGTGTGGGCTTAAATGTGACGGAACAGATGCACTTCTGCTGCACTGGTACAGTCACTGGCTGTGGCCAGGAGGATTGCTTCTGCACATCTCTGCTTTTGCAAATGACTCATCTCTGGAATGGACTGCACGATAAAGTGCTTAAATCTGGCAAGCCTGACGGAGGGAGAGAGGCAATCTGTTTCAGTAATGTGAAAGTGAAAAGAACAGGTCTGATGATATTCTGCAGATGTCCACAGAATGGGAATGTTTGTCTTGGTGGAACTCTGATCTAACAGATGAGGCTGGATGGGGACCAGAAACAAATCATGCTTTGAAAAAGGAGTAATGAATTGTTGGCATAAACCGTCTTGGGAAGAAGGAAAGGTGAGACTCCAAAAAACTAAAAGACTGAATGAGTATTTTTTTTTTTCAAAATAATTAAATCTATATATATATAAAAAAAAATCTAGTTTCAAAATAAAAAAGTCTAAGTCTGAAGCAGGAGCTCCTATAACTTACTGTTAGAAATAAATTGACTTCATTTTTAGAGTCTGCATAGCAGTTAAAATGGTGCTTACTGAAAATTTTATTTTCATGTAACTTTATCCTTCCCCCCAAGAAAAAAAAGGCCATCTGTATGCTGGCTAATGTGATACACTTCCATCACATGAAGATTTTACACCGGATTTTATTTATCTTTTCAAATTATATGACTTAATGCAAGTACAAATTATGAAGTGAATGTAGTAAAACCTACGGGTATCTTTGGAAGGATGTTACAGTAACTTAGACAAGTTGGTCAAGTCTGGTATAAAAATGTAGGGTTTCCTGATCAGCTTTTTGTTACTGCTCTGTCAAACCAAGCGTGGCATGGCACTGAGCAGGATTGTCATGCATTCAAGATATTTAATATTCTTATTATCCTCTCAATTCTCTCCATCATGGAAAACACTGTTCTATCCCTATTATTACATATTCACAGCTTATTTATCAAACTCAATGAATCTATTACATCGTCAGAAATGCAACATCTGAGATGCATGATGATACCTGACATGCTATTTCAATGTCAAATATCAAACGAAAGTCCCAAATGTACGTAGTGTATCCAAGAAATTATAGAAGCTTTTTGCCTTTGAAAAATTTGTTCCTTTATATGTTCTAAGGAATTCAGTTTTCATTGCTCTTTTTCTAATTTCGGACACATCATTTTTTTCATGCTTTAAACCTCCCTCTGAAGTCATGAAAATTCTTCATTCCAAAAACAAGAGCACATTATAATTATTTTTTGTTATCTAAGTCTTGTTTTGTGTCAAAATGATAAGCCTGCTTTTGTGATTACACTGAAACTTCATTTATCATAGCTCTGCAGCAACAGATGGGAAAGCTGGAAGTGACAAGAGCATGCAATTGTAAAGCCTTGTGCTTGAAATGGGACAAAGAAAAGATTTTTTGGTTTTTAAATTAGGAAATGGTGAATAATGAGCATATAGAATTCTAATCTGTCTAAAACATTTAAGTGTAATTGTGTGCTGGCAGGATTTTTGGCAACTATTTTTACTAACTGCTATTTAATGTGTAAGTAGGGTGACATGGCATTTCATAGCATGATTGAGAAGATAATAAAATGTCTGCTTGAGTTCCTCCACCTCTCCTCTCCCACAGTGGAACAAATAAACAGCAATTTTGAAAGTTGTTTTGTTGATGTAGATATTGCTTTCACTCAAACATTCAATAAAAAAATCAGTTCAGGTCAGATCAATGGTAAAGATCACTGGAGTAGCTCTTGCTTATTGACCACACTATCTGGTTTACCTTTATACCAAACTATCAGGGCCCAACACACTGGTTCTCAATTGGAGGAAACATTAAAAAAAATTCAATGATTTTTTCACACAGCTGTGGTTTTTTTTAGTGTAAACTTTTTTATTTACTAGTTAATTTCACCTGTCCTGCAACAGATATAGAGCATCCACAACCTTCTATTCTATTCTATTCTATTCTATTCTATTCTATTCTATTCTAATCCCATTCCTCTCCAATCTTTTAAAATTTTTATTCAGGTACATTTGATTTAATCCCATGGATTCACTTCCTCCTCAGGCATGTTTCTGGTTAGACATACAGAGGCAGAGAACAGATGGGCTTGCTTCTTACAAGATCTTTCCTCTAAGAACCTGTATTAAGAGGGTAATATTTTTGTCCATAATGAAGTGTTACTCATGTGAAATAAACTGTACATTTGTAATATCCATCTCACGCATCCTTCCACAAAAATACTGAGACTTTGGGTGTCTCATTGTGTGGCTACAGTGTAAATGCAAAAAGGTTAAAGAGAGAACACTCTGTGAGCTGGGGTCATTGAATGTCACCCGTGTGTGTGGTAATCTGGGAGTGTGAGTGAATGTATCTACAGACAATGCTATAAATGACAAACAGTATCTACTATAGATCACAAATATACATATATACACACACTACAGCCATGCAGTAAATTTCCACTCACAGGGAAGGGTAATACAGTAATCTTTACATCAGTCAGGATCTTGGCTTGCAGATGGCTGGATTTTGCTCTTCATTTAGATTTGCTGTCAGATCTGTGCCCAGGAGAGCACTTCTCCTGCAGGAGGTCCTGCTGGCTTCTGTGGCAGAGAGAGACACCCCAGCACAGGGCTCAGAGCAAGGTGAGCATCCAGATGAGCTTTCTGACAGCAAGGACAGGTTCAATACCTGGTAGACACTTTTCTCCCTCTTCATTATACACTTGTTTTCAGAACTGATTCTTTACTTTTTAATAGTCTGTTATTTTTCTTAAATTCTAGACAGATCACCTCATTGGGATTCTTTTATTTATACTGAAAGATCTTAGAAAAAATTCAAAACCTCCTTTATTGTATCCGTACTCTGCATGACAAGCTTTCCCCTGGCATCCAACACCAAACTTTCACAAACACTTTTTTTACCCTGTTTTTCTCAGTCTCAATAGTCCACAACAAGGAACAGAAGGTTTGGAGGTGTAGCAGTAAACAGGCACCTTCTTTGCATACAGCAGACAAGCATAACTGCTGTCCTTATAACTGCATGTAAATAAAATTACATTCTCCTCGTCCAAGTAAACTTAATGCCAGGAAGTGTACATTAGTTGACATGATGACTCAAAGGGCTTTGCCCCAAGACATCTGCAAACTCTGACAAGACAATGAGAGGTTGGAAATGTCTGCCCAGTCCAAAGACCATACTGCAAATTCACTGATGATGGCAGCATGTGTAACTAGATGGGTAAGTCTTCCCCGCCCCACACCTATCCATTCCACAAAACAACAGCAGAAGAGAACAGAGAGTGGAAAATTCCAGAAGGAAAAAAAAAAAAATACCAAGAAATAGAAGAAGAGACAATTTCTTTTCTCTATATTGTCAATGGTTTGAGCACAGAGGAAAAAATAATAATTTGGATAAAGGAAAAGAGAGACTAAACCTCTAAGTCAGTTCCTCAGCACTGATCAAGTGTGATAGTGATCAAGTGTGATCATTATGCACTTTGATGTTAAGAGTGCTTTTTGTCCCCATCCACACAATCTGCAGAAATCCAAACTGAACCCAGGTATTCAATACTATCATAGAAGCTATTATCAATAATGTGGTTTTATTCATATAACAAACTTGGATGCAATTATCTCTGTATCATTTAAGGAACAGACTATTTTGAAGTGATTTTGGTGTTGTCTGTGTGTGTAAATAGCTGTCAAAGAAAACTCTTGTATTTGACCTTATACTCTTCCACCATTAATATTTGGTCAAGACTGAGCACATTTGATTAAATCTGTGCAATAAGCTTCTTCCATTCTCCACAGAGAGAACTGGAATGAGTAAATTGAGTGGAGCACTGGGTTTTTATAGTTCAATCAGTTTCCAAGAAACGGAAAGAATGCAAGAAAAATCAGCACAAGCTGAACATTTCCTTGTGTTATCTTCACCAGACTTTATTTTCAGGTAGAGACAAAATACCATTTGTCTTGGGTGAACAAGTGCAGCATAAAAATGGTTGGGAGCTTCTACAAGCCTCACTCATGCCTTTGCTCAGCCCGGTACACTTAAGCACATCACAAACTGCTGGCAGAGGATCTCGTACTGGAGTTCAAACCACAGGCACAGGGCACAGGCCATTTAGTGGACTATGGGAACTGGGAAGCACTGTCTTGATCTAGACCTTACACTGTGGGTGTAAAATGAGTTATAGCTCCCTATTTATCAGTCAGGGACGGAGGCCATCTCCTTCCTCTGTTAGCAGTAAGGCTTTCCCTCCTGGCTGTCACACCCCGAGGTGCAGCTGCACCACCTCTGTTCTGCTCGAGACCTTTTGGCACTTGACTTCCACGAGGGATCATTCACCCTTGCAGGTGGTGTCAGCAACCCCCAAGCTACCTTCCTAATGACTGTTGAAGAGGAAAAGAGGATGGATTTCACAGTGAATACTCTGTGTAATTCGATGGGTTTCTGTGTGTGTCATAATGCTGAATTCTGCTTTTGAACTGATTGTTGTAAAGTAACTAAAACAACCTCTTCTCTACGTTTTCTTCATTTTTCTTTCTTTTTTTCTCCTCCCGTTTATTGAATTGAGGAGTACAGTAAAGGGAAAAATAATGTTTGCTCTTTTAGCACTACTAAACAGGCTAATCAGTTTTCTCTACTTCACAGAAGAACAGGCATATGAATCCTACATGGAGATAATAAAAATGTAGTCAAGATACTGCTCAGTTCTTCAGGATGCCAATAAGTATTAAATTCACAGATGAGGAAACTGAAGATAACATCCATACTTCACTCCACCTACAATATAAAAGTGCTCTTAACCAGCATCAGCCACTCCCTTTGCTATTGCCATACTCTCTTCTGATTCCTCACTGGAATGCCACTGTAACAAGCATACTCTAAACAACATCTTTTGCTGAAAAAAAGCCCACAAAGCCTTAATGGTTCAAAGACCGTGTTGTACTATAGATGTTTTGTTTCGAAATAGCTTTATTCAATAATCTCAAACAAGAAAACAGTTTTTTCTGTTTCTCTGTCTGATATCTTGGGAGACTGTTGGAGGATGGGCTCAAGGCCATGCAAGATTTTTTCTTTACAGTGTCACCTATAGCAAAGTTGTGGGAAGGAGAGAGGGATAATTTAATTTTCCATCAGAGCAGGAGGAATATGGCACCAGCTGATGGCTCCATACTCCAGCAGCAGCACTAAGGTAGTGCAGACAGACACCAAAGGCAGTGGTAGGAAGGAGTGATTCTCACCATGGCCAGAAAATGGATGAAGATGAAAGGCAGCAAGGTAGGGAATTTTTCACATAAATCTTTAAAATCAGGATCAAAATTTTTCTCCTGGGCAGATGGCATCCTGGGTCTCTGCAGGAAATTCTGGCAGCTTCTCTTACCCTATTTTGTCCCCTTCTTCCCTTTCTGCAAACAACCTTTCATTACTGTCCAGAGTACCAGGAACAGACAGCTAAATGCCTAGCTGAATGTAGCACAGCATAGGAGAGACCAGTGAGGATCCATTCAAACCTTGTGGGGGCTCCCATGAGGCTCCCCTGCCTCCGCTTGCAGTAGGGATGCTTCTCTGATGCTCTTCTGCCTTACCCTGGAGAGAGCTTGTTCTTATCCACCCTCATCACAACCTGCTGAGATCTCATGTCTCTCCTACTCTTAATTAGAGCCACATGTGCCTTCAATGTCCATTAACTAAACTCTGATGCTTCCAAAGTAAAGTTCTCACGTTTGTTTTAATAGTCCAGCCATATTCTGCTTAAAATGGAGAGAATCCCTCCATGGCACACCCTGTGCTGAGAGCAATCAATAACCCAACAGGAAGGGAAATGTGGACTGCATTCACTTTTCTTTAAGGTAGGAAAAAACCAAGCTCAGCTGTTCAGGCAGTGCAGCAGCAGCTTCAGCTACCCTGTGCTGTCACCACCCAATCCATGACCTGTCAATCACTGCCACTTTGGTAGAAGCCATGCTAATTTGTTGTACCATGCGTTGCACCCTGGGAGCCTCATGTAGCACTGAGACTTTCACAACCCTGACACATCAGAGCCCAGGACTGCGCCACAGCTCATCGGAAAAAATAATTTAAAATAAAGTTTTATCATAGGGGTATGTCTGCTTAGAAAAGGTTCTCTCACCCTGCTTGGAATGGGTCTCTTTCTCCTTCACTTTACCCATGTTCCTATAGCAGTATTATGTGTTGTTTGGGTCTCAGCTCTTGCACATCCATTCAGTGTGCAGGGTCTGTGGCCAGGCAGAAGCCAAGGTCACGCAGGAGGTTTGGTCAGGTAATCTCAGTGGAGTTAGGGATATTTCTACAAGATTGAACTCGGCTTCCCATCTCTGATCCCCAAGTTGTGCATCACTTGCTCTAAGATCTATTCCCAGTCCCACATCTCGTTCAAATGATGAGGAGAAGGTTTTGCTGCAAAGTGTCTGCAGCTGCATCCAGGGCAAACCAAAAGTAGTCCCAGAGATGTATAGTTCTCACCCCAATTTCAGGAAGGTGTCTCTCTTTGCCCTTTTTAGAAGAATATTTTCTGTCTGTACCACACAGTAATTAGGGTAGGTTAAAATAGGAAGTGAATTCTTCATTTCACGGCCACATAGAAGAGAAGCTTTCCTTTTCTAAATACGGGAGGGATACAGACAAAAAAAGTGTCATTTTCCAAGCTCAAAAAATCTAGCGAATTGTGAAAGGAAGGAAAAGCTTGAGCCCTGCAGTCAAGAAAAGACCAGCAAAGCAGCACGGCTCACAGAATGAACAGACTTTGCAGATCTGTGTTTCAAACTGTGTTGCAGCTGGCATTTTACTTGGATTAACATTGCTTTTTTTAGAAAAACGTGCAGAGGCTCCACTGTCTTTGTTCTCATTGCTGGACTCTGCACATTGCTACAGAGCAATGGCCACTCTCCTGACATACCAAAGAGCAGAGCAACCCAGGCTTTTCATTAGTGCCTTTACATTAATTCTTTTGCATAAATGCTAAATAAAAGAGACTTCAAAGGGGTCTTGAAGATGTAGGCACAGTTGTGGTACAAAAGGAACTACGTGTAGTCTTGATTACCCTTTTAGTACATAAAGAATATGGATATTTGTATACAACAGTAGGTAGGAAATACTTTTCATGATTCCTCTCTATGACATACAGAGTTAAAAACTACCTGCTCAAGTAATCTTAGGAATTTGACCATGATACTTTAAGGGTCTCGCATCTCTGCCTATGTTTCTAAATGTGTTGGCTTCACAGATCTATTGGGGAAGAAAAACCAAAACCAGACTCCAAAATGAAGGACTATTGACAATTTATACCTATATGTCTTTATAACTTGTTTTTTGTGTCACTCTTACTCACAATGACCCTTAATGTCAAGTTGAAAAAAACTATGTAAAACTGATAAAAAAAAGCAAAGCTGAAATTACTCAGAGGCTTTTAATATGCCAATGCCTCTTATTTAAAGAAATGCTCACAGATTTGATATCGGAGTCTACTAGAATGTCTTCTTTCAGCAGACACTGTTCTTTCATTTGATTTTCAAGCTGTCATGTCAAAGGAGTGTTCATAATCCAGTTGATCAGAAGGGGTTCCTTTGAAGGCTATGATCAAGAAAATTGACTTAACCTACAGCAGCTTTGATAAGGCTCCCACAGCATGGCAGGCTGCTGTTTGGTTGTGGTTCTTGTGGCTGTGAAGTTCCATGTTGATTTAGCTGCTGAAGAAAAAAATGTTTATTAGACTCTCCTATGGGTAGAGCTTAGGTGGCCTAGAATTTTTTGATGGCATTATTAAGAGACTGACTGAATGCAATACAAACTGTGCTGTCAGGAATGTCAAAAAGCCTCCATCCAGCATGCTCTGATTTAGCTTTACAAGAGACAAGGCAGAATGACAGAAAAATGGATTTTGTTTTCGGTATCAAGTCAATTAGTTTGAGGCAATGAGGGTAAACCGTGGTAGATCTACCTTGTACCTTCCTAAAGGATTTTTCCATTATATTTCACAAAGATCTTCTTGAAAAGAGCTATCAGGTTGGCAGCTGAAATGCCAGTTATATGTCTTAGATTTGATAAACTGCATTTGCCAAAGTACAGGGAATTGCTTTTTAACCTTAAATTTGGGTTCATCTAGGAGAGGTTAATTGTCTGCCAATCTTGTTATTTTCAAGATATTGAGAAACTAAAAGGATTCTGCATATAGCAGCTTTTTAGCTATTTCGGTGGAAAAGGAGAGAGACAGAAGTCCCCTGACATGACATCACGAGTAAACTGGCAAAAGGTATTTGAGCTACTAAAACTGTTGTTTCTTCCTAAATTATGAAGAACTTTCAGTTACCATGGGGGAAAAGTGGGAGAAACATTGTAACATCCTTCTCTCATTCTGTTTTCATTCAAGACGTTGGCAAATCTTGCATGTTTGGCATTCAATTCAAAACAATATTTGGAAGTGAATAGTGGATTTTGATGAAAATTTGTGAACTGAAATAAGCAGCATTGTAGATGCCAGAACATTACATATTATTTTTGGTCGTGTAGTTTGCATTGAGAACGATTTTGAAATCTCTGGATTCATTTGTTTCTAATATGAGAGAAAGATGGAGACTGGAAGAAGGGAAGGAAGGAATAAAATTCCAAAATTATCAACTCAAAAAAACTAATTCTGACACATTTCTGATCTACATATTAAAGCTTTCAAGGACCTTGGGAAAGACAATAAAATTTTTTTTCCCATAAAACCTGGCTCAGTAAAACCTGGTCTAGTAACATCCAGGTTTATTAGAGAGATGCACTTCTGTGATGGAGTTGGCAAGAGGTCACATTAAAAAAAAAAAACAAACCAATCAGTTATGATGGCAAAGGTGGTTTCTTCATTAGGCTCCTAACTTTTGGCTTTCTAGCTGTCTTTTACCAAGAGCAGGAGTCATGAAGTTTTATACTTTTGTTTTTGAAGAAGGAATTATAGCAATATGTCAGAGATTAGGAATTTATATCCAACTGCTCTTTCAATAAATTCTTTATTTCTTAGACGTAAATGTGAATGAACATTGGATATAAATGTTGACCTTCATACTACTGTTATTTATAGACCTGGCTTTTCACCATATCAGGTGTTGAGGGAATCAATTCCTTCTGTCATGCTTGAACCTAACAACATTAGTTACTGAGGTAACTGCAGTAGAGATTTTAACTGAATGGTCCTTTTTGAGGTTTTTTTTTACTTGTTTTTTCCACTGAGTTTTGACCTTGGTGTTTCTATCAACATTATAAGTAAATACCTGAGTTCAACTTATTGTTGTTTATAAACTTCTCTGAGCAGATTTGGGATAGACAAGTCATTTTTTTAAGATCTGAATTTTAAGAGAACAGCTCCAGCAAGGACTTCCGTGCACCACAGAAAACCTCTTTAAAATGCAATTTTCCACAATTACCTTTCCCAGTCAAACAGTCAAAACACTAAAATTGCTGACTTTAATGCAGATTATCAGCTACATTTAAACAATGTAGTGACAGTATCAGCAACCAGCTAAGACTCTATTATTTATGAAAAGTCAGAGGAAAAAATCCCTCTTTAGTTTAGGTAAAAGAGAAAAGGGAAACCATTTTATCCATAAATCTTCAGTCTCCTGTAGATCTCATATCATATTCCCACTATTATAATAGAGAATTAATATTTGTTGCATGATTTTTAAAAATTTTAAATATACTGTAGAGAGTCTGAAATAATGGGACAAACTATTGTAGCTCCAGGAACTGGAAACTGGGGGCATGCTTTGAATATGCTGAGGGTGGTACAAATCTTGCTAAGATATTTGGAAGAATGGCATGAAGTGAAGGCAGCTAAACTTTGTGCAATCTTGTCTGCTAAAAAAGGCACTGACACATGAAGTTCCCTGAACCACACACAGGAACTGTCAAGCAGAACAACACTGATACCAGAGCATCTTAACAATTAAATGACAAAATTCCAAATTTCTCTCTCTGCTTGAAGGGATAACTACACTCACCCAGAAAGCCATTTCTTGGGATACTCCAGCCATTTGTCCCCACCATCCATACCACAGCCACGTTCAAGACTTTTCTCATGAAGGCATGAATCAATGGCTCCCAAATCATAGAACTGTTTTGTTCATATTTATCTCTCTCCTCGTTTTTTTTTCCCAACAGTTCATATGAACTTCTTCTTCTCAGCTTTCTATCAGAAACAATATCAACAGATGGTTACTCCTTCCTCATTTGTGCTATTCCATTTTGTAATAGCTCTGCAATTTAACACTGATAATCACATCTCAGTGTCTGGCTGGGCAACCTTTATTATCTTGACATCATTTTTACCATCCTTCACTGAAGAATGTATCTTCTGGATGAGACAAAGAGATAACAGATATTAGCACCACAGTCGATTGCTCTTCTCATGCTGTTGTAAGAAATTGGATTTTTCTCCTCCAGTGCAAATAACTCTGCAGATATTGAACTGATGTTTAATTAATAAGACCTTCCTCATTATGATATTTTGGGTTAATGCCTACTAAAAGATGAATGAGGAATCCTCAGCCCCCTTATGTTCTGCCTCTTCCTGTTCCTCCCTACTAAGCTATACAAGATAAGATCAAAAAGTGGGTTTCTGAAATATACTTCTCCCTGTACAACAAAACTGGGTCCTAAAATCTGCGAGAAACTTGGCTGTGCTTCATTATCATCTTAAAAAATTTACATGAGTACTCTAAAAGTGGGGTATATAACATGCTTTATGTTGTGATACAAGGAGTGCAAAAGCTAACCAAAACGGATTGGTGCTAGACTGAAGAGAAAATTTCCACATCAATTGGCCACTTTAAGGGTATTCTGTACTTACTGTGAGGAAGCCAGTACATTACTGTTTGGGTTTGGGTTGGGTTTTTTTTGTGTTGGAGTTGTTTTTTATTTGGCATGTTTTTTGTTTCATTTTTTTTCCCAATAGGCTATCTGGAACTGAATATTGCAGACTTGAGTTAATTCTAAATTGGATTATTCCCCCATCTAATCTTGTTCTCCTATCAAACCCATAGCATTGTACACTACTGTTAAACTGCTCAGGACTGATGTAATCTTCCCCATGCTGCAGTAGTTTTTAATCTGTAAAGGAAATTCCTTTCGTTCATTTAGTCACTACAGCACAAAGCAACTTCTTTCAAAAGGCTGCCTCCAAAATCTGTAGTGTTCAAGAGAGATGTAAATGGTTGCCCAAAGCATTAGCTTTCATTAAACCTTATAACCCTGGAACAAAGGCACTCAGGAGGAAGCTATTGATAAGAATGGGAAAAGCTTTCCTGTTACAAATACTGTGCAATGGAGACAGAAAGAGACGTTCAGCGATTTTTCTAGCAAAGTCTGATTTATTTGGAGACAGAAATTACACTAGATAATAAGGGGACACAGAAAAAAGGACATTCTGATTTAGGCGTAGCCAGCATGTGATCTAATACAACAGAAAACTGGAGATTGCTTACTAATATCCTGGATTATTACTTCTTTAGTGCAATGAGGTGACTACATAAGAAATAAGAAATGGATCTCCACTTTCTACAAGGCACTTCAAAAGGAGGAGCCTGATATAAAGTCCACTACAACCCAGGGATGGACAGAAGGACAACTTCAGACAGCACTCTAGATCTTAGAGTCATCTTTCCTAAAATGGAACTCATGGAGCCTAGAGCCACAATTTTTGTTGGAAAATCCTTGAAATGGTATTTGTCAGTCCTCAGCACTGAGTCTTAAAGCTGCCTATGTCAGTAGATAGGCAGAGGCCATAGTGAGTTAGATGATGTTGGTATGTCTTGTGGTCTACCTGTACTTCTGACAGAAAATAAAATGGAGTAGCAACATGCCAGGATGGGGTTACCCCTAGCAGTACTTTAATTACTCATTCTAGTACACCTGGAGTCACCTTCAAGTACTGTTTTTCTGTGTGATGATAAGAGCAGCCGCCCACTTAGGTGAAAATACACAGGAGCATCAGAGTCTGGAAATTCAGACCCAGATAATATGAAGAAGCAGATTAAATCTCTAAGGTAAACACAACATTATAATTAGCAAAAACAGAACAACAGTTGTCAGAGAGAATGAAGAGGAATTGATAATCTGAGAAACAGTTTTTGAATTATTTATCACTGAAGAAACTTTTTTTGCAAGATCAGCTTCCACGAAGAAACATAATGGATGGTTTGGAGAACCTCAAGGTATTTTATAAATATAGGTTCAAGCATTTGTTCTATTATTCTCATACACATAACTCATGTGAGAAAGATGAAAGAAAGAAGACAGAGATGAACACAGCTACAGCTGTCTTTGCTAGCACCTTTTTTACAGAAAATTTCCTGGCTACAGGATATTATCCCCCATGGGGACAGCATCCATTGTATAAGGTAGCAAAGGAAAAAAAACAACTAATTGAATTATATGAGTTTACTGCTCTCCCATGCCAAGGTCCACAGTCAGAGCCTGATGTGAAAACCTCACACATATTGAGATGCATTGATAACTCCTTGGTAATTCACTGGTAACTGAAGAGGTCTAAGAAGGAGCTTCTTTCAGCTGGTGCACACATGGTCATTCATTTAACTAATCATCAGCCAAGACAAATTCTGGGAAGAAACACAGAACTATAGATTAAAACTGAATGAAAGCCCACAGCACTGTTCAACCATGTTTAAAACCTGACACTGTGTTTCTCAAAATTGTTACTGAAGTATTTTTGCCATGTGTTCTTCAAGAATATTATCTATCCAGATCTTCAGATAAATTCCAGTCTAACTCTGAACTCTTAATTTTTGTTAGAGAACACAGAACCAGGACAACCTATTACTGGACAGATCTGGCTGTTCATTGCTTGGAATCTCAATTCAAAAATAGCAACAAGGAAGTTGAACCAATATTTTACACTGTTTTTCTCCTGAAGAAAATGTTTTTTAAAAATTTAAAAGAAGATTTTTTAAAAAAGTATTTTATATTAAGACTGGTCAGTCTACAGGCAATGCACAGTTCAGGTACTACATAATTAAATCTTTCTTTATAGACTGCTTTATGTCCTGAGATGGTTTGAAATGAGTTTGTTGCAATCTGGCACAGCCACCAAAACAAGTGCAGTATTATTAATATCTCACAGCCTATCAAGCTTTTCATTTCCCAGAAGCCTGAATACTCTTATTCATGCTGAATATTATCCAGCACATTAACACACTGCTATTTCCACACAAACTGTAGCTACTGTTTTGCGGCCATAAACCTGCTGGGTTGTGAAATGCATTCTAATGATATTACACCTTTGGAGGAAGAATGAATTTTTTAAAAGAATAAAGAAAAATATTTCTAACTAGTCATAAAGCCTGGGGTTGTTTTTTGTTTTGCTTCGTGTGTGTATGTGTGCTGCAAAAATTACTGTGGAAAATTCTGTGCTTTATCTCATTTTTTTACTGTGACACATGTATTTTCTACCGGCCGAAGATGGTTAACCATGATGCACATATTCTAAAAGCGCTTTCTAATTATCTGATACAAATTTGGTTGATGGATGTAATAGATCTGCTCTCAAACTTTGGTCAATTTTCCCTGGCAGAATGCTACATGGGTTTTCCAAAATTCCCTGCAATTCAAGAGATTAGAAAGAATAGTACCTACTTCTGAAAGAGCAGTTGCTGAGGGCAGAGTTCTGCAGTGTGGATCTGCAGAGAGGAAAGTGCACAAGAGAAGATAACCATGAAAAACAGAATGAGCTTCAAGCCAGAAGAAATATATAAACACGTTTTATTATCTGGTGCTGCGGAAAAGAAGTTAGAGATAAGAAATGCTGATATAAGAACCAAATAATCTTAATCCTCTGAAGTTTCCAGATATAAAGTGAGCAGATTAGAAAAATTTAGGTGTAAAGGTCCAAGAAATCACATGAGAGTAGAAGCAAAGGATTATTCTGTATGAGTTGGACCAGAGATCAAAAAACATTTTTTTTTGTGCCTTTCTCAGAAGTGCTTTGGTAAAACATCTGTCTTTATCTTTTAATAATTCTGGAAAAAAAAATCTGCAGAAATTCTTAACATTATTCAGTCATGTTGTGATACTTCTTTCTGGTTCTAAAGAATAATGAAGTTATCTCAGATAAAATTAAGTAAGCTTAGATTAAGTGGAGGTTGTGTAAATTTAGCTTTGCCATGTAATGTAATTTCCCAAGTGCTAAAGAAATCTGAATGAAAAAAAATTAATTTTAACTTTTTTTAAAATTTATTTGAAAACTATAAGTGGAAGGTGGAAGATTTGTCAATCTACCCTTGGAAATAGATCTTTTTCAAGCACTTTTTATTGGGTTTTATCTGCCTTTTTACTTGGCTGCTCTGTAGTTATTTATTGAATTTTATTGCTGACAAAATATACTGTTTAATAAGAGGTGAATTGTTTCATGCCAGAGAATTTTCTTCTAGGTCCTCTGTAGGAACAATCTCTGGCTTTTTTCCTAGGGAAAAATTATGAGAAAGACTGTGTTGTGGGGGGTCTGTTATTTGCTCTTCTCCCAAAAGATATTTCTATATTTTATACTCACCATGTTGGAAGCATATTAATCATTTGTCTGACGTGAAAGGTAATGGCTGTATGTTACTTTGCTTTAATCTCTAGTATAGTGAGCCACAAAACAAAGGACAGGCAATAAATTATAAAGAAAATCACTCTGCAACTTCTTCCTCATGAAATGAAGGAAGGTCTTTGTGTCCACTTGCAGTATAACTTGAATAGTTGTAAAATTAAAAGATTTTCAGAATTTATTCCACAATGAGGAGGTTCATGACCTCATCTACCATTTCTTCTGTTTTCATGTAGGCCCAAGTGTCTGGTGACCAGCAAGCTGTTCCTCCAATTCTCCCCGTTCCCGTGTTCACATGATTTCCATATCCCATTGAAGTTCTGAATGGGCGTAAAAATACATCTGCCTGGAAGGTATATGAGAGTGACTGAGACCTATTACTTGTTCTAGTTTAAAGAATGGTCTGAAATATACAAATTAGATCTATAGATACTCTGTGCAGCCTTGTCCTCCAGGGATTCCCCTGCTCCTCCTCTCTTAGCTTACATCAATAATGAACAAAATCTATTCGTTGAGGAAATATTTGTCTCTCATCATAAAACCAGACTGAAAGATCTTAAAATAGATTCATTCTTTAATATATTTCTGGAGGTTTCCATTCGAGAAAAATATATTATTAATATTAATAATTAATATTTCACTAACCAATTTTTGCACACAATTCATTTTTTGGAGCTACACTACTTTTAGCTACTTATCAAAGTCCAGGCTGCATCAAATTTTAGCAATGTCTGTGTATCTTGTGATAAAACATGTACCCCCTGACAGTGATCAATCTCATCATAATAAAATTACTAAGGAAAGTGGGAAGATTTGTGTTCTGAAGTTACTTATTTCATTCCACTGACTAGTAAGGGACTCTAGATTCCAAAATATCTTATTTTTAGGCATAGATACATTTTTAGCTTGCATGTCTTCCATCTTAAGCCCAAGCGACATCAACCTGTAGTGGCAAGTCCAGAGGAAGCCACCAAGATGATTAAAGGGATGGAGGACCTCTCCTATGAGGAAGGGCTGAAAGAATTGGAATAGTTCAGCCTGGAAAAGAAAAGGCTTTGGGGTGACCTAACTGCAGCCTCCCAGTACCTGAAAGGAGCCTACAAGAAAGATGGAGACCGACGATTTACAAGAGTCTTTAGTGACAGGACAAGGGGGATTGGATTCAAACTAAAATAGAAAAGGTTTAGATGGAACATTATGAAGAAATTCTTTCCTGTGAAGGTGAGGAGGCCCTGAAACAGGCTGTCCAGAGAAGTGGATGTCCCATCCTTGCAAGTGTTCAAGGCTAGGCTGGATGGAGCTCTGATCAACCTGATCTGATGAAAGGTGGCCCTGCCCATGGCAGGGGGGTTGGTGCTTTCCTGGGCTCCAAAAATGATGTGTGGGAGCTAAGGCTGTGTGACAGCTGTGTAGAGAGAGGGAGCAAAGAGACAGCAGCTGCTTCAGCTACATGTTGGCATGTCTGATCTGGGATCATCGAGTCCAGCTCCTGGCCCTGCACAATGCCATTCCCAAGAATCACACCCTGTCCCTGAGAGCACTGTCCAAACACTTCTTGAACTCTGCCAGCCTTGGTGCTGTGACCAGTGCCCTGGGGAGCCTGTTCCAGTGCTCAGCCTCTGAGTGAAAGAACCTTTTTCTAATATCCAACCTAAATCCCCCCTGACACAACTTCATGCTGTTCCCTCAGGTCCTGTCACTGCCCACCAGAGAGGAGAGATCACGTGTTTATTTTTAACAGAGAAATGAGATTTCAAAACTCTATGATGTTACAGACCACTCAAATTATGTAAACAAAACATAACATGTTAACAATCTTGCATACTGAAGTATAAAATTGTCCTTTCTCAAGGAATCTGCTTAGATGCATTGGAAAGCTCAATGACTCTGAATGATGCAATTACTCTGAATGATGCAAATGTTGAGTTCTCATCCACTGTGCAATGCAGACTTCACTCCAGGTTGCTAAAATCTGCTGTGGAGGGAAAAAATCTTTTCAATAGATAGATGAACTGTCCATAACAGCCCTAAGGGAGAGTTGTCTGAAAGACAGCAATGCTTGTTCTGCTTAACTTTAGCTAAAGTACATGATCTGGTTGCTAAAATATACCGATGTGTAAGTGACACCCACTCCTCCATTACAGAGACAGAAAAAATAGATCTTGTTGCATGATCATTCCCTCAAGACTTCTCTTTTTACTGGAGAGGGGGATTCTGTCAGCAAAGTTTGTGTCCTTCTTAAACAGCTTCCTTTCCAGAACGGATCAACAATTCTCCCACTGATTGTAAAGGGTTTTGGATCACACTTGGACAGTCTGAAGGAATTTTCATTGTGTATAAGTTTTGCAGGATGTTTGCCGTAAGTTATATTTGAAAACATCATCCGAAAATCATGTTGGCTTTTGGAGTGAAGCATACATGATCTGTAAAACTGAGGTGTGTCATCTAAAAGCTAGGTGTCTCATTTTAGCAATTTATTTATGGGGAAATTATATAAGAGGTTTAGACCACAAACCTGTGGTGGGATTCCTCTGGTCTAAAACAGACATGTGGTTCAGATTGAGATTCAGGTGATGGTTTCAGACAACTAAATTTAACAATCTGAATTTCACCCCAAAAGTAACTCCCTAATGTCTAGCTATTTCAAGACAGTTGAGATGAATCTTGCCTTTTGTCTCAAAATACTATCCAATTCATGAGAGTGTATTTGCTACATATGAGGAATGATAGTAACATGCTGGGATAATTGATTAACTCTTCCTTTAGAAGTGAGGAAAAGGGGAAACAATACAAAGAAAAACTCAGTCTTTTGACCATGAGATCCCTTCTATGATGTCCAGGAATTCTGATTGCAACTGCTTGCAGATCTCCAATGGGTTTTCCAGGAAATAGTTCAATTCATGTCTTTTAAATTGTTATTATTCATGACTTAAAGAAAAGTTTTCTAACTGCTATTGGGGGTTATAACACAAGAATCTGGAAATCAGCACAATGAAGTAACACTTCATCTTCCTGTAAAGACTTTGCAGAACCATTTTAGAAATAAGGGAGGATCATATGTAAAAAATAAAGATTGTTACAGGTCAGCGGAATAGCAAGTTTAAAACAACTGACAGGAATATTTAGTTAGCAAAATCATCATCCTCCCCTGAAATGTCTTCACCATCATCACCTCCATTCCAACAAGATTTTAAAGCAGCACAATAATTCCTGCAATAGGAGCCAACTTCAGAACCAGTCTATTAGAAGAGAGATTCACTCTTCCTCTCATATGCTCTTTCCTGGATGCCCACAGGGGAAAGCTGGAAAATTAGACTACACTCCTAGCAGTCCAACAACCAAAGAAAGAGAAGATACATTACATTGTGAAGCCTAGAGAGATATCTGGAAGACTAATTCAAAGAGTCTTCTTCACGCACTTAAATTTCTCTCGGATCAACAAAGATAACAGGTATTTATAAAGTCTGACCAGGTGAGACACCCTTATCTCCTTGTTTACAGTATGTAAGGCCTATAAGCCTCTAAGATGATTTAATTTTCTTGCCTATTGAGAAGGAAACTGCCAACAGTTGATCAATAGGAAATATGAGACTCAAGAGTATATTTAAAATTCCAGACACTGTGCCCACTTCTGAAAGCAGCCAACACTGTGGTAAACAAGGATCTCTGACAGGAAATCATCTGAAAGGGTTCAGAGGCAAACCCTGTGCAGATCAAGTGTTGAGCTCCAGCATTGTCTTCCAGGAAACAGGAAGACAGTAATTCAACCGTGATGGTTTTAAACATTTTTTGGGGGGAGGGTGTGGAACTGCATGTAATGTCTTGCTGAAAGTCACACAAATGACAGGACTAAAGGCAATACTGAATTTAACCCCTGAATTCCGTGTTAGAGAAGTTCAATTCCTCTTTGTGTTAGTCAAGTAAAAGGTGTTGCAGTACGTGTCAAAGGATCTGGCCTGTTTCATATGTAGCCCTCTCATTAGAGCTTTAACCCTCTCAGTGGATGATGGCAGAGGAGGCCAAAATATGTCAGATGAGGTTTGGCTTTAAGAGCAACAGTAATTGATTTTACATTCGTAACTGGCATTTGATTGGCTGATTAGTCAGCACAGGTTGTAGTCTTTAAGGAGTGGAAATGCCACCCCACTGAAGTGCAGAATACTGAAAAGGTCAAAGAAAAGGAGAATTCCCCCTTTAATTCATGAAGAAAGAGACATTAGAGCCCTGGGAGACCTCACACATGACAAAGGTTATAATGAGAAAAGAAAATGGCAAACGGATAATCCATTTTTTTGAAAAAGATCCTAAGGAGGCTCTAAAAGGACAAATGTCCCATATTTATCCCTCTTGTGAGTGTCACCACATTGAGCATGCAGACAATCATTGCTAGGGGAAAAAAAAGGGCCATATTTTCTGTAAAAGAAAATATGTATCCCATATATCTCTATGCTTATGTAGACAGAAAACACCTAGATGTGATATTTTTAAACAGAAAAAGACACAGTGGCAAAGGTGTAATGAAAAGAAAGGCGTGTGGGTTTGTTTTAAAAATTCATACATTTCCTGCAGAATTCAGGAACAAAGAACTGACAATGGTTCTTATGCAACTGGAAAGACTGAGGTAGAGAGGATGATCGCAGAAGAATTTTTTCCTAAAATGTTCCAGATAAAGACGTTTGGACCAAATAAATATTTTCTGCCTTTTTTCCTTAACTTCTGGATCTCTTATTTCATATAGTTTACTTACTACATTAGCAAAATTATGCATAGGCGTTTATCTGCTGTGCAATAAATCAACTACAGAGTGTGTTCCTGTCATGCTATTTAATTCTGTATATCATTGTGTGTACGTTAAGGTTTCTCAGAGAAGTCTGCTTTGGTCAGTAAGAGATACATAGACAAATTAACTTTCTTCTCCACTTTCTTCATAAATATGCATACATATGTATATGTGTGTTAGCATTGGTATGCAAACATATCTATAAGATTTCTCATTTAGCCATCCACGTTCATGCACACAAACAAAAATAAGGAGAGATAGAGATAGATATATATACATATATACACACATAAAAGGAAAATAAAAGCATCATAGAAAGACATCCAATAATCTTCCCATTCCCTTGAGCTCTTCCCCCAAAGCAATTACCCAGTGTATATCTACAAACATATGCTAGTTTTGTGAACAGTTGTTTTTAAAATTATTTGAACTTTTGCTACTAAAGCTGAAATCCAACACTCTGGAAGATTCTGCTTTGACAGCTTTTAAACTGAAAAGTCAGCTTTATGATAAGCACTTCTCTCTGTCTTCCTCTCAAGCTTTTTCGTACAATTTTTCATTTACTTCTTTACTGTTGTATTCAAGCCTATAAACTCCACACAGAAACCCTGAGCATTCAGTGGGATTAGAAGTAGATATAAGATATGAAAAAAGGTTCTTGAAGAGAAGAAAAAGATGGCAAAATAGGGCAGCATCCCTTTGCTATTAAATGAGTCTGTAGTGTTATTCCTTTGCATATGAAATTGTCCAGGAAAGAGATATCTAGACAAAGAGAAAATGTGGGTTTTTTTCAAGATAGGATGCAGAACTACTGAAAACTAACATGAGCAAAAGTCTTCTGTTTTCCCCGTTTTTCTGTGTGTAAAGTGCTGCCTTTGTTTAGCAGCCTGCACTTACAGAAAGAAGAATGAACTGCTATCTAACTGTTCTAAAGAGATTTGAAATAATACTGTACTTCCAGAGAAAATAAAGAACTATATCAGTTTCATAACAGATCAAAACTGGGAGAAATTTTCAAAGCATTTATACCACCTCTGAGGCTACTAAGCCAGACATGCAATTTTGAAGGTTTTGTGGAATCCCTAATTTGAGAACAGATTATGACGATGCTCAGAGACCTGAGACAGAACATCCCAACTCAATCTTAAAAGAAAAGCAATCCTGTTATTTTCCAGAATGTAGTCAGAGAAGATTACATATCTAGAAGAGAAAAGTTGTGGCTGAATTTTTGAAAACAGGGGTCCACAGAAGTATCGAAGGCAAAACCGCTACTTTAGAGAACACTTCCTGGTGGGATTTGCTCAAGAGTAGCTACACACTGTGACTTAACTATTACTTTAAACATCAGGAATGTTTCTTCCTAATTATAGGTTTAAAACCTGCACAGCTATCTGTGATAGCTGAAGATATAGTTAAGTATGTGAAAAGAAAACTCGGTCATGTGGAACATAGGTAAAGGTCAGATTACATCATAGAAAGACTATTTGTACTGTGAATACTCAAAGCTAGGTGCAAAAATCAATATGTCTTGGAAAGGTACATTTGCAAGTGTAAGGAAATGTAAGATCTGTCTGACATTAGTAACTTGATTCAGTTGCCCAAGGAGAGGGATCTAACATCCCCTGAAACACCTAACAAGATAAAATACCTTATTATGTCTACCTGGCTGGCAGATTCAGCACAGGAGCTATGGGATATCTAGGGGACACCTACAGGGTTTTTTGAGTGACAGTCAGAGAACAGAATCACACAGTGAGTTCTGCTATTTTCTATTGCTCACAAGGTGAGCTTATGCCACCTTTTATGACAAGGCAGAAGCCTGTGATATAGACACCTCAACAGTTAGCTGCTGACAAGTGAGGATGTGGGAGCCTGGTGTCTCAGCAGTGACTTCGTTTTCCAGATGATTAGGACTGAAGACAACTTAAATGTTCCTAGGTGTTTGCAGACATTTCTGTGGGGCTGACAGATAAAACATGATCAACAGGGCAGATTTATGGATTAGCAGCAGAAGTCAGCTAAGAGAAGCGGGCACCTTAAATCTGAGCAGGCACTTCCATGTTGTGCCACAAAGTGCTCTTGATTCCTCTGAGGACAAGGTCAGAGCGTGATGGAACTAGTAAAACTGGAGTAGCCACTTTGAAATTGCTGACTTTAAACTGTTTAACTTCTAAAATATTCAATACAAAGCCTAGAAACAGCCTGGTTGGTATCAACACAAAGCTAACAACAAAGGTACTGCAAATGGCTGCAAGGAGATTTAATGAAACAGAAAATGTACCATGGCAGGGAATTGTATTTGTGAAAGCCTTTGCAGCCAAAAAGTGAAGGATATTTGTAACAGTAAAACATAGGTTCAATGGCTTCTCATGTGTTTGCTGTTAGGAGTTAAGTACTGCAGAAATTCAGAGCTGTAGTTGAAATAGCAATTACTGGCAGCAGAAGAAATATAAGAATAACTGGGTCTGCTGGTCCACAAATCATGAGGAACCACCAGATCCTAAAATACCAATAGGCAAGACTGACCTGTACAATGTAGATAACAAAACTCTTCAGGAAAACCCAAGGTGTAAGAACTGAAAACAGCATTACCTGCCCTTAATTTGTCCTTATAGCATGAAAGTAATATTGGGTATTCTGATGATGTTCTGTGCATGTATTTCTATAAACACATCTATATTTTGAAAAATATAACCATGTTTATACAAATAACAATCTCTTTAGCAATTAATATCTAGCTAAACAAGCACGTGTGTACTCTTTTCTTGAATTTGAATTTGTCCTGGTGCTCTTCCTCGAATGCACCGTATAGCTCTAAGCACATAAGAGCCTGTTCAGTGTTATTCAGCAGTTCAAAACAGGATAAGGCTGTGATTGTTATCTTGTCACTATTTTTTGCTCACTGATTATTTTATTTGAATCCTCAGATAACCCTTTAAAATTAATTAATATTTTTTTTTCCATTTCTACAATCACTGAGTAGATAAGGTGACATTTTGTTAACAGCTGTATTTCCTGATTAAAGGCAGGTTTCAGTAGAGCCCAGATTGTCCATCGTAACACTATGGTTTTTAAATGTCTGTATTCTTTAAAGCTGTCTCAAATTTAGATGTTTTCACCTTTTAATGCTGTCAAAGATATCATAGTATCACAGAATTCATAAAATGTAATTTAATATTAAGGAAAAGTTTAATTTATAATATAACAAAATAGTAATTTATCCTTATAAACCAGTCACTTAAGTACTCTGAAATGGTTAGCTTAAATTTTTTCTCTACAATACTCCACAAAACAAACATTTGCAAAGATAAAGATAGGCCTTTATAAAAAAAAATTGATCCCTACACTGAAAAAATTATAAAGGATCTCTACATAACTGTGTGTCCTAGAATTATATTCCTTTCATAAGCTTATTATTAACTTTATGTATATACCCCCACCTTCAAGTTCAGCAGTATATATCAATTATAGAGCAGAACAAAACAAATCTGTGCTAGTGCATAGACTGGGACCGCAAATCAGTTGTCTCGAGAATGATGAATGAGAGTATGGAAACAGCTCTGGTAAGGTCTGATTCCTTAAAAACGGTACCATGATGGTATATGCTCAACACTTTGCAACTGCAGATCTCACAGCAGATACCACCCAGGATCAACGGTATTGTCCCTGTTTATGGAGGAGGAAACTGGGGTCCTTGATGATGTCTTTCTGCCAGACAAACAAAATTCAGTCGCTGAATCCCAGTCAGGATTTCAGTTTCTGGAAGACATATCTTCCCACTGTGCAGTTCCACAGAAGTTTGGTGGAACCAAGATTATGCTTCAAAATTAATGAATGGCACAGGTGGCATTGCAAAGGGACTTAGGAGGTCACGACAGAAATGCTTTACTACTAGTGCTACTGCAGCAGCTGGAAACTCTGTTTATGTGTCAAGCCAGGAAGATTATCCACATGCATCATAAAGAGGGACCCCTGACCAGAAGATCTTGTACTCTGAGTGCACAGGATGAGGCAGCAGCAAAGCATCATTGAGCTTGCAATAAGTGATTTGAACACCAGCCATAGTGCACTCATATTCAAGTCAATTTTAAGCACCTTTTTTGAAAGACATGATGACAGAGGTAATGTTAGAATTTCCTTCTTCAATTATAAGAGAACTCATTGCTTGCTTCCGGAGTAAAAAAAAAGGAAATAATATTTACAGCTTGAAATATAACCTTGGTTGAGTAGTTGCTTTCCCCAAAATTTAAGAAGGTGATAATTTTAATTTTAACCTTTGTCTATGAATGTCTGAGTGTTTTGCATGCTGAAAATGAAAGATTTCATTCATTTCCCACAAAAGAGTTAAAACAAATATCTTCTGTCAGAAACTGGCTTCTCCCAACTTCAATTAAACTTCGGAATGACTTTCACGCATCAGAGCCTGCACCGAAAAGATCAGTCAGTTCTATCTGCTGCACAGCAGCTTTGTACTGCCACATATGGCCAACATTGATTCTTCAAGCACTGCAGAGAATCTCCCTACATTTTTCAATTTTCTGGCAATTGCACCTTTAACTGACAGTGAAATTATTATGGCTTTTGCTGTCATCTTCACTTTATTCAAAGTACTTAATATATCCCAATTTACTCAGTGTTAAAAAATCTTGTCTAATTTTGTCTTGACACTAACAGATTACTTCCCACATGCTCTTCAGTAAAACAGTCCACACAGTAATTTATTTTCTTTAGCTTTGTTATTCTAAAAAACACAGTCTGGATTTAAAATTTTGTTTGCAAATCTCATGATTAATTGAAAAGTAACATTCTTCATTGACTCTGGACTTCCAGCAGTGTCAAGGCTTGAATCCATCTGGATATGACTTTGGTGTTAACGTAAGTTTTAAATTCAAAGAGTAAGAATGAAGAAGTGAATTTTACCAAAACTAAGCAGGATACTTGTTGCAAACTAAGGGTGTCCATGCATTACTGTTTGGAAATGGTTAATCACATACAAAAGACGTTTTAGACAGATGCAGCAAGAACAGAATTTCTCTGGAGACATTTGTTCCTACAGTCCTTCTCTTCCCAAAGAAAAGCTATCAGCCAGTGACCCTGAAGTATTTTGTCATGTATGGCAGATCAAACACTTTTTCACCTCTGTTGTGCTAAGGGTTAGTCATACAACAGCACAGGTGATGATAAGTTTGCTCTTCAGTTCCCTCTTTAAGAATATCCCTGAAAGGCTGAATGGTGATAATCCTCAGGAAAATGAAGAATGGCTGTAATAAGTGGCTTATTGAGCAAGTCCTGTTCTTAACTCCACTTTTCTAACCCAGAGCAGACTCAAGTCCAAAGGACTTATGTCAGTAAAGGACAAACACTGCTGTGTTTACTGCACTAAATTCAACTGATACACAGTTGTTCAATTCCTGCTGTTAGAACAGATCTCCCTCGTGATTCTGGGCAAACTCTAATAGGTCTTTGCTACAGTCTCTCCTCTACACAATAATACTTCTTCACGCATTTTTTTTGTTGTTATTCTTCTTTGTTTAATCCCAGAGCAGGAGGAAGCCTAGCGGTCTCTCAAAAGTGTTGAGTAAATGCAGGGTGGACAGCCCACACTGTGTTCTACAGCTCCGTATCACACCACTCAGGATCCTAAAGCTGCTTTGCCTAAAGCCACATCATCACGTCTGTTTGTGTGGCCATTTTCAGCCTGGCTGGCAGATGATTTCAGACTGGGAGAGACACAGGCTGGCTGCCTTTGTGCCCTTATGTACAGCATCCAGAAGTGGAATACTGTTAGATTGACCCTCCAGGCTCCTTAATGGGACAAACAGCAGCAATTAGCATCTTGGAAATAAAAATATCCTGGAAATAAAAATAAACACAACTAAGAGCTTCAGCTCATAGAATCATCGAACGGTTTGGGTTTGGAAGGACCTTAAAGATCACCTAATCCAACCCGCCTGCCATGGACAGGGACACCTTTCCAATAGAGCTCAGAGCCCCATCCCACCTGGCCTTGAACACCTCCAGGATGGGGCATCATCTACGTGCATAGAGAGCAGTGGGCGCAGCCGGTGGAGAAAAGGCGCTCGGCCAGGTAGGACGGCAGCAGGCGAGGGAACACCGTTTTCCCCTCAGCATTCCCGAGTGGAACACCGGAGCGTGCCGCAGCTCCCGCCGCCGCGAGGTGGCACCGGCGCCCCTCGGTACCCGGGGCGCTCCCGGCCGGAGCCGCCGCGGCTGCCGGGCACACGCGAGGGAGCCCGGGGCCACCCTGGGCAGCGCCGCTGCCCCGTCACACCGCCACAGCGCTGCCGCTGCGCCCCGGCCGCGAGTGGGGCTCCTCGGCAAAGCCTGCTGCTCCCTGCGCTCTGCGCTCATGCCGGGACAAGCTGCGGAAAATGTCCCTGGAAAGCCTCTAAGGGAGTTTAGTTTAAATAAATAAAATCATTAAAAATGAAACCAAAAATCCCTACTATGGAAATACTCTATTTGGATGTTTTTAAAATTAAAATCCAGCCGTGTTCCGGAGTGCCTCAGGCACCAGGGATGCCAGCTGTTCAAAGGACTTGGTTGTCCCTTTCTGCTCTGTGCTGGTGCAGCCTCTCCTCCAGCCCTTTGTGAAGCTCTAAACATCTCAATAGAAGAAGGATATAAAGCCATTAGAGAGTTCATCCAAAGGAGAGCTACAAAGATGGTGAAGGGTCTAAAAGAGAAGCCATATGAGGAATGACTGAGGCCACTTGGTTTGGCCTGGAGAAGAGGAGACTGAGGGGATACCTCGTTGTGGTCTGCTCCTCATGAAGGGAAGTAGAGGAGCAGGCACTGATCTCTTCTCTCTGGTGACCAGTGACAGGACCTGAGGGAATGGCCTGAAGTTATGTCAGGGGATGTTTAGGCTGGATATCAGGAAAAGATTCTTCACCCAGAGGGTGGTTGGGCACTGGAATAGAGTCCCCAGGGAAGTGCTCACAGCACCAAGGCTGGCAGAGTTCAAGAAGTGTTTGGACAATGCTCTCAGGCACAGGGTGTGATACTTGAGGTTGTCCCGTACAGGGCTAGGAGTTGGACTCGATGATCTTTGTGGGTCCCTTCCAACTCAGGGTATTCTATGAATCTCTGATCTTCAAATTCATATTTAAAAAAAGAATTTTAATTCCTCATGGAAGAAACTTTGTCATCATATGTGCCAATAATGAATGTGAGATATAGATGAATAAAGTAAAATCAAACAACAGAAAATCATTATCTATTATTAGACACTGCAGAATGACTGGCATGTGCATGTTCCATGCTTGCCTAATGGAAAGTTTGTTAATGTGAGTAGCTGGGATGTAAGGCTTCCTCCCGCCTCAAGCACTGCTGAAGGCTGGGAAGGATGCTGCAAACAGGGCCTGCAAGTCATTGCAGTCTCATATTAGGAACTAATAAGAACTAACTACAACCTATTAGCAAATACTGGCATTCTCCTTCAAACCCAGGCTCTTTTGATTTGGTGTGCTCAGGCACCAATGCACAAGGTCAACTTTTCAATGATGCTTTCCTTTTGTTCATCTGAGGACAAAAGCACAGACCCTTGAGGGTGATATTTTGAGCTAAACTGTATCTCCTGATAATATTAATAACAGTCTCTGAAATGTCATTTGATGCTCATCGAGAACGTACGCAAATATTAAGCTGAAACATTCACCCAATCTTTCATTCATCTGTTCCAGGGAAATGTCATTGGTGAAATGCTAATGGAATGTGACAAAATACTTAAGCCAGAAAACTCATGAGGCAAATTAAGGCCACTTGACTTTTCCCAACCACTCTAATAGCTACTGAGGCACTGGCAGAGCCAGAGGAAGATTTTGTGTTGCTCCAGGGACATCACAGTGTGGTTTATTGAAAATAGCTTTATGATTCCTGTCTGACCTCAGGTTTCCAACCTACTTTGTGAGATAGTATGAAAAGTAAAGCTTCCAAAAGGGAAGCAAATTGGAACAAGTACTAGGGAGATCTTGTAAATTATATGTAAATTTTGCTTATGGCTCCTGTGGTCCTTCCCAATTTCCACAGTAATTTAAAAGTAGGAGAAACAGCTTCAGCTTGTGAGATGAACTTCAGATAACAGGCATTGCAAAATCTCCCTCAGCTACTTTACTTCCACTGTCTCCCCTGGGTTTTTTTTTCAGATGTATAACAGATCTCTTTCCACATCTAACATTAAATACAGATGTATTTCAAAGGAATAACAATTTTCACTTAACTTCGTCCTAAATTAGAGTCTAGTCCATTGCTTCTGATCTGATACAGAACTGGAAGTACACCATCCATCCCCAAATATTCACATGTTGTAAAAGCAAACATGAAGAAAGAAAAAAGCACTTTCCCCACAGCATTAAATTTTGAAAGGAATGTTTCTGAAAGGTGTCCACAAAAAGCAGAAACTAACTCAAAGATAAAAGCCAACACAGTGTGCATCCATACTAGGTACAGAAGAGGTGGATCAGAGGCAACCAAACAGGAACAGAGACCTCCATTTATCTCTTGCAATGAAACAGAATATAGATGAAACTTGGCATGAGTCTGAAAGGATGGTTTGAAGATAATCTATTCAAAGTTCTGAAAAAAAACCCACCCCAAAACCTACAACAAAAAACCCACAGCAGAAACAGACCAGCTTGTATGTGGGAAAGAAGAAAAACTCCACCTTAAAGTCTGGTACAATTTGTAAAAATCATTAGTTACAAACCAAGATAACTTGAAAGATGGGAACTAACAATAGATTCTGCTAAATCTGCACCTAGAAACACAAGTAAGGACCTCCTTAAATGGCCTTTATCTGTATCTCTAAAAACATTTTATTGATGTAAAAATGAGAAAAAATATTTCAACATCATTGACATCAAGCACAAATAATCAAAGCCAAGAATAAATATTTGTGGGTACTGAGATGGTCATGAGATTTATAAAGGATACAGACAATTCACACAAAAAAGAAACTTTTAAAAACCTAGTATTATTCAGCTTAAGAAGGAAACAGCCGTGGGTTTCTTATCTACCAATTAATTGCATCTGCAGAGCTCTTCGCTTGATGCAAAACACTTTTTTTTTTTATCCTCCTCTGACTTTGGAAACAAGATTCCTTATCAGTCCCTAGTGCATTTCCCCAAGGTGTAGCACAGATGTAATTAAAAGGCTATACAATTAAAAAGGGTTCGCACCTAAATCACTATAGCAAAACCATTTCTCATGCAGAGCCTGCTTTGCAGAACTGCACAAATGTAACTTTTTTCTAATCCACATCTTTATACCCATCTGTAGTATGTCAGGGAGAGAGATTTTTGTCCCCATAAAATTCTCAAGTACAAGGAGCTAGAGAAATTATGAAGCTGCTTTTACTTGAGGGAGACTTTTTCTTTCAGGTTACTCAGTCAAGTTCCCATTTTTCTTTGATTAAATTATTTGAAGATTAAGCACAGCTGTTTGTCTACAGATTTGTTATAGATTTATAGAAGTCAATAGGAGTCTGCCCATTTACTTAAAAGGGCTTTAAATTACAATTTTTAAGGGTCAAATTTTAATCTCACGGAACATAAACCAAGACTCTGCTGATTTCAGTGAGGTCAGAATTCTGCCTCACTCACCCTTAGAGTGACTGGTTCTGTCACTGGGCAGTACCAAGAAGAGCCTGGCTCCACCCTCTTTGCTCCCTCCCATTTGTTATTTATATACATTATGGGATCTCCCAGAGGCTTCTCTTCTCCTGGCTAAACAGTCCAGCTCTCTCAACTTTTCCTCATAGGTGAGATGTTCTACTCCTTTAACCAGCCTTGCTTTTATTATCTATGCACTTTGAGAAGCCCTTCCTGTTGTCTCTTAAATCCCTGGCCAGATTAGATTAGGTTTGGGCTTTAACTTTCCTCACTTCATCCTTGCTTCCACCCTTCTATTCTTCCTTTTTGTGTGTGAGTTTGAGCAAGGAGTCAATCTCACTTCCAGACAGAGTTTACAGACTATGCAGGTGAATAATTGAATTGCATCAATTTATACCACCACTGAATTTAGGATTCTGTGTGTTTGAAACACCACCACAACCACCACTAAAATATTAAGTAATTTAAAAACCTGTCAGGTGTTAGAATGAACAACGGCAAAACACAGGTAAAGTGGTAGTTGCCTTCTACCTTGGTAGATGCTAAAAGCTGGATTTCATTTATGTTTTACTCTGTGTTCCTGAAGCAGGTGGTGTGCAGAGTTTATTGCTTTAAATCCATACCTACGTGAATTGGGCGGCATGAATTATGCATATTTGTCACTGTGCTTACTAAGCAAAATCAACTCTTACAGGCCATCAGAAAAGGATATTGCTGTATAGAATTTAGCGAAATATGGTTTTTTTCAGTTATTTATGAGTTAATGTAAAAATAAGGATCATAACCACAAAAGAGGCCCAAAGGTTTTTAAAGGACATTTAAAATTTTTAAAATAATTCTTTATAAAATATAATTTCCAGTACTACTTGCACTATGCTCCTTGAAGCTCACTGTTCAATTGCTAACATCCACAGTCCAGGCATTTTGTTAAATGGGACTGTTATCCATGGACACAAGTGCAATTACTTAAAGTTCTTAGGAACAGCTTGCATTGTTTATAAGATCAAGACAAGAAATGAAATTAATAACACTAGAGGCAGTTAGGACAGAACTGCATATAGAGATATTCAGAGAAGAAACACTAGTTAACAAAATTAATAGGAAAAAATTGATCACCAGGGGAAAAGAGTGATATAGGAAAAATGCTATTGCTGCAGATGCATGCCCAGTACAAAAAAAAAAAAAAAA
>VZTE01003046.1:225688-264893 GCA_013397775.1 Eulacestoma nigropectus
AAAAAAAAACAACCAAAAAACGCAGAATGCCCAGCCACACTATTTTGCATTACAGGGATTGTGCTAATATGAGCCAAATGAGGTCTGGGAAAGAAAACCCACTATAGAGTCTCTACCAGCTAAGGAAAGCCCAGAACCTAATGTAATTCTTAAATCTGATTTACCTAGTTTTTTTCCTCTTGGGAACGTGATGTGGTTTCCTGTTCTTTACAGACCAACACCAAAAAACACCTGACAGCACGTGTACAAGTGTAGCTGTGACATCTCAGGTTGGATCAAGACAAGCACAAAACATCAGATACAAACTGCATCCTTCATGCAGACCCTTCAGACTGATGATTCAAGGACCTTCTTCAGGACCTGAATGTGTGCATATTTAAGGCAATCATATTTTCCTTATCTCTCTCATAAGCATGAATTCCTCCAGTCACAAACCAGCCCATAACTGAAATACTGACTGTCAAAAGACAACTCAAAATTCATGCCTGCAAGACAAAAGCTGTTTTCCCATCTCCAGGAAATCATCACTTGTGTTGAGCAACACCATTTAAAATATTTATTTGCTTCCTTTTATTTATTCACTGTAGTTTCTGATTTATATTTTATTTGAAAGAGAAAGTTTCTTGGAAGTTTTAAGTTCCTTTTAAAGATACCTTTCCAAGTCCGTATCAAAAAGAAAAGAGTTAAATCACACTGAAAAATGGAAGTGGTTTTAGCAATAAATCATTGAGATTGGAAAGCTAAGGGAAAAGACCTTTACTGCTTATTTACATTTTCCTAAGAATCAATCTTTAAATTGCAATGAATCTTTTCATTATAAGGGCTGGGCAGGCGTAGCACATCAAAGAAGATGTATTTACACTCCCCTCTGAATTTCATTTTTCAGTCCCTGGCTATCTTCCACTGCAAACAGCATCTGCATCAGAAATTGATATAACCCAGCAGTTATTCATTAATAATTTTTAGCAATTACATTTCCGACAATTCTGCCAGCTATGGCATAACGTTGGTTTATAACATATGGTAGTGTCTGCCCTCGGTCTGACTTTTAAGTTCATATTGACATCACCCTGTGTTGACTCCCAGTCTACTTACAAAGAAGCAGAAATACTCTCTGCTTATCTCTCTGCTGGGAGGCAGGGATACATCAGAAGTTGAATTCAGACTGTGCTGCTCTAATGTATATATGATATAAAAAATCTGATGATAATGATAAATTATAAACTATAAACATTTCCAGAATTAAAAACCTTGTACTGGGTTAAAAAAATAATAGATGCCAATTATATGCCAACTAATAGATGCTCTCAGACTCTGTTCTTGTACCTTGCTCATTTTATCTGTTGTTGCTGTGTGAACTGCTGTCCCTCCTTTCCTTCTCCTATCTGAGCAAACCACCAGGGTGGTTTGCATCTGTAAAATCAGAGAAGACTTGCCTGTTTTGAACTATTTCTGATTCTCTTTGACTTCGCTGTTTTTCAAGGAATTTAATTACATCCAATAAGGAACAAAGGTTTAAGGAAACAAGAAACTGTGGATGTCTTTGATGCACAATTAATGATTCCCTGTAGAACACATTTGAGCTCATGAAAGGAGTTCAAACCTGAGTGACCAAACAGATGACTAACAAAGCCAATTCTTAGAAACTGGGTCTACAAGCAGAAGTGTGTGGAAAGGACAGAATGGGAAAAGTTGTACTGTAGCTCTGCAAGCCCCATGAGTAGTCGATCACTGCTACTGTCATTAAAGCAAAGTTTACAAAAGGTACAGGTGAACCTAAGTAATTGACAATAAGGATTAAATACTCAAAATGAGCACAAATGTATATTACACTGAGAGAAATAAGGAAAGAAAATGAAAAGAATAATGCTCTGGAGCTGACACAAAAGAAAGAATATACGAGGAACAGAGCCATAGGTTTAAATATCCTGTTGTCCTTCTATTAATTATAGCCATGTTCATATAGAAGTTTTTGTATTCTCTGCTGAGTGACTGAAATCAGAACATGCATTGAAATCTTCCGCCTAAAGATGCTCATACTGACATTCTTCAGAAAAGACAAAGCTGTGAAGTTGAAAGACTGTGAAGAACACGTCAGATATGGGAATTTCTCATCTTTCATTTGGACTTTATAAAAAAAAAAGGCTACATTGTCAGGGACAATAAAAGCAAGGGAAGGCTTGAAAAACAAGCCACACATTGGGTTGATAAAACTCTTATAAAGTGTTATCTTCATGACTAGTAGGAACTTAGGAATTGTCATACTGGGCCAGGTGAATATTTTTTCTCAGCTAGTAGCACTTTTCATGCGTTTCAAAGACAGATAAAATAAGGCCCATGAGGAAAATTCCTTGATAACATTTTCCATCAGTGGTTGTCTTATAGCCATCCCAGGTTGTTTAGTTCTCATTATCCACATCATTGTCCAGTCCTCGTTTGAACTCTGCTATTTTGGACAACGATTTTCATGGGTTTGTTGTTCCCTGTGAGAAAAATATAAACATGCTTAGAATATTTAGATTTCTGCTGTCTGTAATTTGAAGTCTCCTGCTTCTTGAATAAAAGTAGTTAGTAAAAGGCTGAAAACTAGAAGTTGCATTTAAAGTAGCAAACTAGGATTTGATACTCCTGGCACTTCTGAAGGTATTTTTTCTGGCCTTTCCTAAGTATTTCAATTTCTCTGTGACTTAATATTTAAACATCCACATGTTTATTTCATTAACTTTAGCTATCTGTTAATTCCCTGCTTCTGATGCAATAATTACTTAAGGATTTGCTCCATTCGTCTCATATATCTTCCATATTTAATTTTTCTGTTATTCTCTTCCTCTTGCAGAGTAGATGAAAGGGTTTCCTAGTCAGGAATTCCCCAGCACAGTATTTGTCTCAGGAGTGAACAGTATCACAGACTTAAGGAAAAACTGGTCTCTCTGGTGAGCAGTGACAGGACCTGAGGAAACAGCATGAAGCTGCATTGGGGAGGCTTAGGTTGGACATCAGGAAAACGCTCTTCACCCAGAGGGTGTTTGGACATTGGAAGAGGGCTCCCAGGGAAGCAATCATGGCATCAAGCCTGAGAGAGTCCAGGAAGCATTTGGATGATGTTCTCAGACCTATGGAATGAATTTTGGGACCGTCCTGTGCAGGACCATGAAACAGATTTGATGATCCTTATAGGTTCTTTCCAACTCAGGATATTCTATGATTCTAAAATTATTGCAAATGCAGTGATGTTTTGCCTCAGTGAAACCCACCAGTAAAGCCTGAAAAACTTAAAAGTGGCATCTCACCTATTCTGGATCAAATGCACTTCACAATTTTTTTACCTGGTATTTTTAATGGATGTCTCATTTTATGAGCTATGGAGAAACAGACAATCACTCAGCATTCCCTATGCATCACCCCACCCCATTCATGGTTCCTTAGTCACTCTCATATTCCATCCCTCCTTCCAGAGTAAAATATTTCAGCTGCCTTTCATCTTTTCTCATTATAATTACTGCTTTGCGGACCTTCCAGGAAGGTACACCTGGGCTTTTTTCTATTAGCAGAAAGTATGTGGCTTGTATTGTGTGTGTTTTAAGAATGACCTGTCTCCTATGGGACTATGCCTTGTTTTCTAGGGCTGTCAAAATTCTGTGAAAGTAAATTCCTAACTGGAATCATCCATCAAATGTGTTTTCCCTTCAGTTTAGCAATTTAAGGTTGTTGACGCATGTGGCACTTAAAGAGCTGTCAGCTTTCATTCGTTCATTAAATAAATGTTTTTCTGTTTGTGCTTTATTCTTTAATCTGAGTAATGCATGTCTAATAATAATAATAATATATTGCTTTGATTCATACTAAGTAAAATGAAAGTTTTGGTTTAGTTGTTTAATTGTTTGATGGGTTTTTGCTAACGGAAGGGGTTTGAACAAAAGAAATGTCTGCCAGAGCCAGGCTGCTGAAGCGTGTTTGAGGTAGAATCATTCAGATAATGAATGATGAAGATTTATCTTACTCTAGGCAAGTAAAGGGTCCCTAACTGAAGAATATAGTAAGTTGAAAATTCTTATTAGGGCAGGCATACCATCATGTCAGGTGTCAGGAAAAGCAGGAAGAACGCTGCTCTAAGAAGAGGTAAGTCAGGAGCCATGGGTGTCCTGACTGAGCGGCACAGTTCTGCAGCATCTGGAAGGAGCAGGACTGGTGGCAACCAGGAGGTTTTTGGAGCAGTTCGGAGAAGCTGTGAAAGCCCAGTCTCCACATAAAAGCACCAGAGAACGGTGTCCTCTGGAGGGAAAATGAGTGTTTAGGTTAAGTGCCTGCAGCTGCAGTCAGTTGTGTTGCTGCACGTGAAGAAGCAGCTGGGGTCATAGTAGGGGTCACCCAGCACAGCCAGCTGCATCCCCCCCCAGTGCCACCACCTGCTCCTGGTGTCCCCACAGCTAAAGGGGGGCTCAGCACAAGCCCTCTCCAGGAGGCTCTGGCTGAGAGACAGTCCCTGAGGCACCTGCAGCCCTGGGAATACAATAAACTTTTTGCATCTACTAGTGGTTTGGTGTTATCTTTCCCCTCCCCCTTTTATTTTGATTTGTTTTCTTATCTGAATAGTTATCTTAGAAAGATTAACTTAGAGACCACTTTGCTTTAATTGTGATAATGATCACAGAGAGAGCACTCGCCATTTTGATGACAAAATGCATCGAAAACAGTGCTCAGCACAAAATATATGTGACCTAAGACTGCATTATAGCCAGCCTGAAGTGCCTATGAAATATTCCATAGTTAAGTATTTATAGGTACTGCTTTGGATGCTTTAAAAACAAAACTGTAGAAATCAGGAGTAATGTGTACTTAATTAAAGTGTATAATCAAAACTGGTGGAAAATGTTGCTTAAGCTTTTTATAGTCTTGATCTACCTTAGAGGAAAAGAGACAACTTGCAAGATTGTAAAGGATGTCAAGTGGCCTTGCTCTCTGCATCTCAGTGTCACTGATATCAAGCCCTTCAAGATCTGAGCCTCTCAAGATTGGAATCAAACTTTGCAATTTCTTTTTAGATGTTAATCAGTAGCTATAGCTGGATAATTAGGATTAAACAACTGCACTGTGCATATTGTAACCTTGGCTAATCTTTTTTTTTAAGGAAAAGAGAAGACAATCCCAAGATGAATGGGCTGTCTGGACAATTGCCACATGGAGTGAAATCATCAGAGCTGAACAGTTACTGGGGGAAAGGTAATTCCAGCAGTGGGAGACTGTGACCACCAACTCTTTGGCCACCTATTTAACACAGACCTCAGGCTCAAGTAGAAGAAAGAACTGCACATGTGAACTAGCAAGAGGTATAACTAGCAAACAGGGATTTGAGTATTAATTAATGAAAAAGTTGTGCAACATGTAACCAGTGAATGCTGATACCTTTGTTTGTTAAAATGTTTAAATAGTGTAAAATTTTGATGACTGGGGAGGCAGCCTTTTGTGGGTAACCTGGCTCCCTACTTTGTGCCACCTAGAATAAAAAATAGAAATGCCTTGCTTCGGTGTGGATTGGTGCTGTCCACCAGATAACAAGCTGGTTCAGCTTGTTACCTGGGAGAACAGCACTACCTGAATAACTGAATCGTTTCACTTTGAGGAGCTGATTGCTTTTAACATAGCCTTCAAAAGCTAAAAATCTCTGCTCTTCCCAAGCCAGGCTCTTCTCTGCAGGCTGTCCTGCATTTCTATGGGAAATAAGAGCAGACCAGATTCAGCTCAAAACTCTCTCCTCATCAGGGGAGCTCTGGCTTGGAACGAGGCTTGTCTGTTCCAGCAGAACTCTTTCTGGAGTTTCAGTTGTAGAGATATAGAATCCCAAAAGATAAGGGGCTAATGTGTATGTCTCAAACACCAATGTCTGGATGGCTGTGGAGCCAACCAAGGATTGCTGGTAATAATGACCAAGGGCTGTTGGTAATAACCGAGGATTGCTGGTAACAATGAACAAGGGCTGTGGTAATAACCAAGGATTGCTGGTAATAACATGCTGTAGGAAAGAACAGGGTGTGGCTGGAGAAGAGGGCCATGTGGACATACGGCAGCACTTTTCTGAGACAAACACTCCTGGTTCTAGATACTGGAGAAAAGCACAATTGCAGGAATAAGGCCAAGAAGTGGGCATGGGGAAAACAAGACCACCAAAGACCCCCTAAGGCCTCTGACCCATTTCAAGAAAGGTCTGAAAGAACAGACTGTGCATGATAACTAATTTGTACAGAAAGCAAGAAACCTGCCTTCAGGACAGGGGAAACTTATCTATAAAAATTTGTCTTTTACTGAAAAATGAATACCCCTCTCAACTACAAATAGCACTTGAAGTACTCCTAATAGGATGGTTGGCTGCAGTAGAAAAACTGCATATTACAGGCTAGGCAGGGTCAGCTACAGCTGCACTCCCTAGAAGAACAGAGGTGGATATAACAACTGTGAGAGACACTTGCTGCCCTTTGGGTGGCATGACTGCTGTCCTGCTTGGGCACAGTTGCAGAGACAGAGAAATGAATGTGCCTAAAGTGCTAAGCAAACTCCAAAATATTTTATTATCACTTGGGGAGAGGATCTCAAACTAATTGTTCTGCTTTGCAGCATATTTTGATTAGTTCAAAGTTGGTTCAACCTAAAAAGAAAGGTCTGTCTTACAAAAATAGAAACAGATATATTTTAGGAGCCAGGAAATACACAAGAATATAAAACTGGTACTGGGGTTTGCTCTTAGTAGAAGTCACCTTTTCACTTTCTAAAAGTGAAGCTCTTTTTTCTGATTTTGGGGCATAATCCTGATAAAATCACTAATGCAGAGAATATTTTGTAGCAGAAGTGTTTGGGCTGCTATGAAATTGGAATCACACTCCTCCCAGATCAATCCTTCTGATATTTTGAAACACCTCACAGATATAGTAGCCCCAGAAAAAACACTAGAATAAACGTTGTCACAAAATCCTAGACAGTCTTGGCATGAACACAGATGAATCGAACCAAACCCTCTTGGGGAAGTCTTTTCTGCTTGATGTCCCAGAACTGATTTGATAATTGATAGAATAAGAAGTTGAGAGCATATATTACTGAAGGAAGAAAACATGCTCATGACTTTTCACCCAGAAACTGGGTTGCCCCAAAATAATTCCTTCAAAAAAAGTAATATGGATGAGAAATTAATCAGTCCCTTAGCATGCCCTGTGAGCTTCTATGTCACTGTTTTCCCAAACAGAAAAAAAAGAGAGAGAAATAATTACATATGGAGACCATTTAGGATTGACTTCTCCAGACACTGGTAAGAAATCAGTCAGCAAGCCCACATCTTACAATTTCCATTTTGGTCTCTTTTGTAAATTTGTGGTTCAATGCATCTTCTTCAGGTTAAATGCTCTTTCATTTAAAGGATATTAAATGTCAGACTGGCAAGGGATTTTAAGTAAGATATTGTCAAGGGTGAGGTGATAAATCAGATTTTACAACTTGAGGCACAGAAGCCATGTTTGATCAATACAATCTCTTGCTTCTATGGATAATGATAATTCATGGTGTCAAGTGGATAGTGTTCATCAGAGCAAACCATCCTGGATCACTGCAACACTTAACAGAAGAAGAGATTCTGGCAGCTGCAGCTGAGAGTCAGGACACACAGATCTCTTCCAGTTCCTCCACAGACAATAGCCACCGTCATAATAATTCCAATCAGTAAAAATTCAGTAAAACACAAATAGCTATGCAGGCAGAACGGTTTTGGTGGACATTTGGTAGAATGCAGGACTAAGAGCACGACACACTCCTTCTATGAATGTATCTCATTCTTTGACACCCTGAGGCTTACCATACACCCATGTAAGTGTGACAAGAGCATCTGGTATCTGCTAACAGAATGTTTTTTTAAAGGGAAAACCAAAGAAATTATTCCTTCCCTAAGGTATTCAGTATCTGACCACTTCTTTACCAATCACCAATTCGTTCTTGCGCTTTTGCCAGCCTTCCTGCAAAGTCATCCCTTCTGAAGTGCCTGACCATGGAGTCAGGGAGTGGTTGTCACTAACTCAGACATGTCTGTCTATACAGATATGTTTTATTTGGATATTAATCAAGACAGAAAGGGAGGACAAGCAACTCATACAGCTCTCTAGGGCAAGTAATACAGAAAGCGCAATCCAAATACCACTCTACAGGTAGACATGGCCTGCAAAATGTTTCTGTAGAACGCAAAGTTTTTTCCTTCATAAGCATAGGATGGTGACTATTGCAACAACATTTTCTGTCCAACTAGGTAATTTCTGTGTCCTGCACCTTTTTCACTTATCCAGAAATAGCCAGACTACTGCTGTTGCTGGTGTGAGAATCACAGAATATTCTGAGTTGGAAGCAACCCACAAGGATTATCAAGTCCAGTTTCTAAGTGAAAGGCACAGAGAGGGGTTGAAGTGAAAGGCACAGAGAGGGGTTGAACCCACCTACCTTGGTGTTGTTAGCACCATGCTCTGACCAGCTGAGCTAATCTCAAGAGAATGGGATATGACAGCTTCTGCTGGTGAGCAGTGACCCTTGTTATCAGCAGTGGCCACTGTGGTCACTCCTACCAAGCTGGCATCTGTCATATCCCCTTGTTCCCTTCCTCCTCATCTTCCCTGTGGCAGAAGCTTGGCTTCTCTTGGTAGAACCATATTTAACTGAAGTGGTTGTACATGCTCCCTTGCATTTAAGGGCACAAAGGAAAGTATTGCTCCTAACAGAAGAGAATAATAGGAAGACTCATGAGCAGGATGGTTGCAAGAAAAGAAGAAGAGGAAGACAGGCTGCTGCTGTGGGGGAGGGAAGATGCTGGGAAATTTCAATAACTGGCACCTCATTTAGCTGCTGGGCAGATGGCTGTAGGTGAGGGTGTCAAAAACGAGACAACTTGCTTTTGTTGTTAAAATTAAAAATGCTTATTTCACAACAAAAGCAAAAGAAAACAGGATCCTTGAAAATAACTGCAAAAGAAAGCACCCGGGAACACGGGGATAAGGCACCAGGGCCACCGCACAGCTGCCTGGAACAGGGAGCTGTACAGTGCTGAGGGGAGTCTCAGTAAAACTGAGGCTCTACTGAAAATTAGAAAAGTCTCTAATAGAGATATAGGCCAGGCTCCTGGGCTCTGGGCTTCCCAAGCACTAGCTGGATAAAAAGCAAAGCTCTGAGTTGTGCAGGGCTTTTTATATGGTGGTGGCTCCTCCCCTTGCCCAGCCTCCATGGTCCCGCTGGATTGGTGGAGTTATCCAGTGAGGCAATCCTGCCCTGCTAAAGGCGGAAAGGACCTCATCAATATTCCGGGTTTCCATGGAGCCCAGTTACAGGTGGGGCACTGAGGAGCTATTTTTAGAAAATGACAGCTAGGAAGCCCAGCCAAGTCAGCCTGGCCCTGGAATTTAATTTTCTAATAGAACATAAGTTTTGCTGTTAAAATAAAGTTTTTACCTTAGAACACAGACAACAATATAATTAACAACAACTTTAAACTTATGGAAATGGTATTTTAAAGGTAGAGTCTTAAAATAGTTCATATTTACTAGTAAAACTTTTAAAATTCTTAAGAATGGGGAAATGGTCACTCTGTGGGGATTGCTCGGGGTCAGCTTATGATTGTGATAGTGACTTTAACAAGGAACATTTGAATACAAGCAACATTCATCAACAATAATTACATTAAAGTTGGAAGTCTTTTGAAATGGGGAAAAACAGCCTCTCCGTGGGGTGCTTGGGGTTAGCTTGTGCTTTTTGGAGTGGCTTTAAACTAACAACTTTACATGAGAACAACAATTGTACAACACAACATTAATTAACTAATTAATTTGGTGGTTCATGGGAGAGCAATTAATGATGCAAAGGCCAATTCTAAGTTGCTGTATATGACAAGGGTAAGGGCAGTTCTGTCTAAAGAGAGAAGGACAAAGGAAGTGAAAATCTGCTCTGCTGAGAGGGTGGAGGTTGGGGGTGAGAGGGCTGAAGTTTCTTTAGCCATGCTGCAGAGAAAGGATAAGGCTCTGGGCATATGGGCTTGAAGTCAGATACTGCCTTTGCAGTTTCCCAAACTGCAGTGGATCAGACTGTACAAACTGCAAAAGCTGACTCCATAATAATGTAAATAGCACTTATAAATAGGAACACATTAAAGCCTCTCAAGCTCAGGTTTTCCATTTCTTCAACTCCATGAGCTGCTCCTTCTTATGGAGGAATTCCTGTGGATAGCTCGTCTAAGCACAGCGTTTATACAGTGAACTAAACCATTAGTTTAAATCACTTGGGTGCTATGTCATTTATTTTAGGAGAGGTTTAAATCTGACTGAAGTTCTATAAACCTAATTAAGAAAAAACAAAACCTTCTCCATTTCAAATTTGCATTAAAATGCGTAATGAGGTAAAGGCAAGTTCAAAAACAGTATTTACATGCTCTCAGTGAAGCCTAGGCAGAAATTATGTTCCTAAAGTATGTGTTGTTAAATTACCTCAAGCAATCTATAAAAACACAGTTTGATGATAAAACAAACAAAACATTTTTCTTAGCCACCAAAATCTCTAGACTTATGTTGTTGAAAAAATGGCCCTTGGAGGCACCACAAGTAGTTCTCTTGTCAGAACTTTGTAAAAAAACCAAAATTAACAAAAAACCCCAAACCACACCATCCTACACATTATTGTCACAATGCTTTTCGTCTAGAAACACATTAAAACGGGTCTTCCCAGGGCTTCCATTTTTCTAACCATGAAAAATGTTTAGGTCTAAAGCAGAATGTTACCTCTCCCTAGAAAACCTAGTTCTACAATGTCACAGCTACAGCAACACTATTTCTATTACATTTCTAGTAATTCTGTTCGTAAAAACACTTTAGTAATGAACATATCATAAACTCAGTGTTTAATCATAGGGGATCATTACGCTTAAAACTGAGCCATGCAGTTGGTTTTGGTCCCAAAAATGAAATACAGTATTTTTAAACTGACCAAATTTTTTTTGCTGTCTTTTGAGACTAGTGAGAGAAAGGATCAAAAATCTTACTGACCTCAGCATCTGACAATTAGAGTGAGACTCAATCTGAGTCACACACATTTAAGTGTCTCTCTATAGTTGTTCAAGTGTGATTTAAGTGCTTAGAATCTCGTTAGGGATAAAGAAGATCTCTTAGTAAGTTGAATGGAGCCTGTTAAGAAATATAACTGGCCAAATATATCTAGTCTAGAGAAAATGGAGCTGCTGTTTTAACCTTCTTGACTTTTTAAGATAAAACTCCAAAACCAGCCATCCACCTAAGGTATCTTCTGCAAAAACCCCTCATGGCATCATGGTATCTGAAATATTTTCACAGTCTTTGAAAATGTTATAGGGACCTATGGAAGATCACACCTTTTAGAGCAGCAGCTATAGGAAACATCCTCGGACACCTCAAATGTCACAAAATTTCTGTGTTTGCTATTTGAGACAGTACATCAATAGCATAAAAGATCAGATGCAATTAACATCTATGCTCCTAATCTTTTTCTGGACTCCTAAATTGTTATGCAAGCATTCAGTTAGGAGCTAGCCGGGAGTGAGAGAATAGGCTGACATACAAAATATGATTTTTGACAGAAAAAAGTATATTTTTCCAAATATTTTTCCAAAGAATATGATATAAATATTGTAATTGCAGTAAAGCCTAGGAGCCTTCAGTAGCATGAAGATCATGTAGAGCAATGACAGACATAAATGAGAAATTTTGTCATGTGGAGTTTACCACCTTACATTGTATTAATGCAATAGGCTTCCCATACCTACAGTTTCCTGCAGTCATTTATGGGACTAAGGGTTCCACCCTCTCATATCCTGTCTTAAAATTTAAATCTTGATAAAATTATTCTAACTTGGATATTTTAAAAAATTTAAATGGAAATTTGGAACATGCAGGAAAAAGTCAGTTTGCTACAGGGATAAAATAAAAGGTGCATCATTTATTTAGCCTTATTTGGAAAGTTTCCCAATACAGTGAATAAAGGAATGTTTTGCTAAATAGGAAAAACAGGAAATCAAAGGATGAACTTCTAAGTACAAAAATCCAGAAGAATGCAAATCCACCTCAGAATTGCTTCTCTAAAGAGATTTACTATTTCATTTATGAAAGACTTGAAGCTGCCTCTTTCCCCTTGGGCACATTGGAAAGGTTTGTGACCTTGGAGGTAGATTTTTCATCTGCTGGCCAAGATTCAAGCTTATGCAAATAGTTTAGTCTTGATACCACTATCATCTGAAGTCTTTATAATTGGAGATTTGCTTCTTTACGTAATAACTTATCTCTGATGTACTTTACTATAAAGTGAAATTGCTAGCAGTATGCTTTTAGAGGGGGATAGTGGAAATATGTTTTAGTTTTTAAAACCTTTATGCATAATAGAGTGCTTTTACATTTGGTTTTAACTGCATACCCTCTGTTCTCTAGTACTCACCAAAAGAAGCATTCATTTACCAATAGACTGTGTAGCTGTGGTTATTTTAGACACAACAGAGGTGTAAAACAAAAAAAAATCTTTTTTCCTTGCCAAATGTATGTCATTTCTACAAATTTCAATTAAAGCAATCAGTTTTTAAGGAGTTTCAGTCAAAGACATTAATTAAGGCAAATGATTCTCCAGCACTTGGGAACAACCTCCTCTTGTGTTTGATATTATATCTTATTGTTCTGTAACAACAACACTTGTGTTTTGCTGAAACCTTGATCTGAAAGTGAGATGATTTCTCCAATGGTGGCTCAATTCAAGGTGATATAACTCTATCTACCAAAACCATACTGGGACTCTTGGACTTAGTCCATGCAGAGTTCACAGCAGTGAAGAGCCTAATGAATGGGAATGGGCACAGGTAAAAACTCCTCATATAAGAAGACTCCACTCTGGGTCAGCAATTTTGATTTTAAGTACTGTAATTTTGTAAGATTACAGTTTTCTCTGAAGTTACGATATTGCTGATACATGTAAAATTTAACACAGGCTTTAACTATTTTGTTTCCCTCTCTTGCTCCCAAGAGCTGAACCAGTAACTGCAACGTCCAGGGATTTCCCAGTGTAGCATTGGATCCATAAGTGAATGTGGAGGTTCACACTGGGATGCCAAGGAGTGCTCCTGATGCTGCCCTCTGACATTGAACAGTGCAGGCACAAAGGTCACAGAGGCTGGAAATCCTTGCACCATGTGACTTAACATTTTCCTCCACAGCACAGCTTCATGGTACAAGATATTGAGAACTGAACTACATCCAGTACCAGATGCAGCCTGGCTGCAGAAATCAAGCACTTTGCCCAGGTTCACCACTGTGCTAGGAGACTCTTCCATACTTACCTATATCAGCACTGACATCTGTGAGAAGATATTTATTTCCACCTATAATTGCATATTGACAGGAAGATGAAGGAGAGAGAAGCAATCTTTTTATTTGAGATGAAGGGAAATTAACTAAGCATGTATTTTAGGAGGAATAATATTATTTTACACATACTTTTAATGTATTTGAAATGTGAGAGTAGATCAAGGACTAAATTTTTTTGAAATCACTGTGGCAAGAACAATAACAATGAAATCACTTCTTATAAATGAACTCACCTGTCAACGGGCCAGATTATGAGCTCAATTACATTGATATGAATCTGTAATAGCTCCACAGAAAGCAATTATTCTTCTTGCTATTCTCACTATTTTAATTGCAAATAGAATCTGCTGTGACATGCCCAAGCATCTGAATTTGATGACCTTCAAGATCTTGCAGACCTTGAAAACATCAGTGCTACTCTAAGCTGCTTATCCATACTGGTGTTAGTGACCTTAAGACAATTAGAAATAGCTGCGGAATTCTGAGAACAAAGGTGAGGACATCAGAATAACAAGAGGTGCTTCTGTCTGTTCCCCCAAAATTCACATAATTGTATAGGCTTATACAGTCAGGTAAGAACCTTTTAGAGTTACTTATGGAAGTCACAGAAAGTTTCTGACCCAGATCTTCCTTGACATTGCTCATTGAGGAAGGTCTATGAGGAGCATGGAATGTACAGCTGACAAAACAAGGGAAGAGTACCTAAGATCATCACCATTAATCATCCTGGTAAAATTGTTTTGACAAGGATGCTAAAAACATGGAAACTAGCTGAAAACTGCTGGAGGAAAATGAGAGTTGCCTAGTGAGCAGTTGAGGCATCTATACAAGAATATCCAAATAACAGGAGGAAATAGGAAAAATTTGAAATTTTGAAATGCCATAAAATTTTTGTATTGTCATTTAAGAGATACATTAGAGTGAGTTGTTGAACTGCAATATTTACACAAAAATAATTAATATCTGAGGGAAATTTAAGATGTATTTTTTCCTACACATTAAAAGAGTTTGGTTTTGCTCTCATTCATGAAGAAGTGATAGCAAAAGGTAAAAGATATAGTATTTCTGAATAAATGTAAAAGGAGAAAAACATGTATGGGGTGGGCTGCAGACTGACTAGTAAGAGGGAAATATGGAAAGTTTTTAAACAATTACAAAAAAAAAGCTATGCATGGTGGCAATGAAGAACCCGACTTGCATATATTTTTTTTGAAAAATAATGTGATAGAACAGAAACGTGTCATTAAAAATTTATTAAGATCAACCTTTCCTTTAGAAAATGAAAGAAGTTACTGAAGAACCATCCTTGATCTAATTCTGATGGGCAGAGAAGAGCTGCTTAAGTTTTTGGTATGAAAGGATGAGACAGAGTCACTATCAGCTGAGTAAAAAACATTCTCACACCACAGTTAGTGATTCATTGCTAGGCTATGAAGATATTTCAGGTATACCTGTATATCTCCTGTATACCTGTAAGGTGGTTCCTGATCAGTATTGCCTTTAAAGACTTAGGTAAAGGAATACAAAATAGATTTATTGATTTTTAGGTTTTTAGTAATTCTTGGATGCACCTCCCAGAGTCTGCATCTCCTGTCTGTTGCTGTTTGCTGTCTCACAACCATCATCTGACTGCAGGTTTGCAGGAGCTCCAGAATCCCTGACCCACTGTTCCCAAAACAGAAGACAATTTACAAATTAAAAGATGTAATCTACAGATTTACAAATAATTAATACATTTTTTATCCCTTTTAATATCTTTTTTCTTTTTGGTTATCTCCTTCAGTCAGGCAGCATGCACTCTTTGGTTGATTACTTTATGTTAAACTTGTGTGGAAACTTTGCTCCTAGCTGCACTGCAGCTCAGGTTCCACGTCTTAAAATGGGAAAACTTGCAGTCTGTGTATAATCTTTGATAAAATATGGGAGGTGTGTTGTGCAGATCTTGGGCTGCAGGCATTGGTATGTTGTCTATGTGCCTTCCACCAATGTCATCAATGTCTCAGATGCAGCAGCTGTCCTGCTGAAACAGTCAACCTTCATCGCTTTCTGACCTGCATAGCTTTATAGCTTCATCCTAGAAAATGTGTTACTGGGTTTTCTTTCCTTTGGTGTGACACCAATACTCATTTTTACGCATGTCAAGTTGCCTCCCATCTCAGAATAATCACCCAGTTGAGACAGACCCATCATTTTGGCATGTAGAAGGCTGACACAAGTTCTCAGCACACATGTGTGAGATTAAGGACTTTAAAGTTATGCTTTGTTTGCAAATTATCTTATTCCTAAGCAGGTACTAAATATTCTCAAAATATGCAGTATCAGGAGAAGCATCATGTAGGAGTTGATATCTCCTAGCTGGCAGTTACCCACAATGCATTTATTCCCAATGAATTCCAGCAATGTTTTTCGCTCTCTACCATTGCTTTAAACTTTCCATTTCACACATTGATTAGCCCAGTAATATTATCAGTTTCCTTTCTAATCTGTGAGGCACTGATGAATTCAAGCAGGGCCACGAGGGAGGTCACAAGCAACCTACAAGGCAGTATTAAAATTCAAAATGATCTTGAGAAACTGGGGAAATAAGATGAAATCTAACAAGATGAAATTCAATAATGTGAAGTAAAAGGCATTGCACCCTGAAGAAGAAATCATATGTGTAACTACAAAATGAGGGATAGCTCATGAGGCAGCAATGTGCCACATGAGACCTGGGAATGACAGTACATTTTGAGGAGAAAGAAAGTCAACAGAGAGATGATAATTCAAAACTGGTGAATCTCATTCTGGGATTCAACAAGACCATGTGAGAGGTAAGATATAGGAAATAATGATTAAAGTTCACCTACCACTGTTCCATTGCAAAATCTTAAGTTTCACCGTAGTTGAAGATAGACACAGCCCAGAAAGTTTGAAGGAGAAACAATAGGACAAAAAAGTTTATAAGATATGAATTACAGGAAAGGTTGAACGAATTGGACTCCTTTTGTCTACAGAAGGGAAGAGAGAGACTGAGACAGGTTGGCTATCTTTAATATGTTAAATTGTATTATTAAAAAGGTGATGATTAATTGCTTTCTACATCCACAGGGGATAAGGGAAAAACAATTTAGTTTAACTTGCAAAAGTGTAGTAAGAAACACGTTCAGATTACCAGGAGTAAAGCACTGGAACAGATTACCCAAGGAAACTGTAAAATCTACCCCACTGGATATTTTTAAGAAAATGTTTTCAGAAATCATCTGACAGAAATGGTTAAGATATACCCATCTTATCTCATATCTAGGGGACAGATTAATACATGCTCTCTTGAGATCCTGTCAAGATCTATGTTTCCATGGTTTTTATGTATTTGAAGATAGAAGCAATGGTATTTGAAAATAACTAGAAAAGTCATAGGGGTGGTAAGGGTGAGGAAAACATTGAAACTTGAAAAAGAAATCTGAACTCACTGGTCCACTGAAGATGAATATATTAAAATACTCACAGCATGTATTTTTAAAATGCTTCAAGGATACTGAAAGGATATGGGTACCCTTGTTTTATACCGTAACTATAAACTCTGAGTGGAAATAAACACTGATTTTGTTTTGGTTTTGTTTTAAATAGGGCATTTGTAGGAGTTTGAGAGCACATATTTCTTCCTGGGTATGTTTCAGCTCACTAATTTTAGCCTGCAGCAACTTCAATATTTATATCTGAGTTTATTACCACGGCTACCTTTTATAGTTCATAAAAGAAAATATGCAAAATAATGCATGATTAATCTGATCAATTTAGAAACCTGCTTTAAGATGAGATTAAGTGTGCTGTGCACACTGTGTATGTAAATGTCTGTTTTCCTCCAGCGGCTGTAAAGAAAACTCTAGGCTAAATTCTACCTACCACCTCTAGCTGGTACCCACCATCTCACCTACCATCCTCCTTCAGAAAAAGACAGAAAGCTGACTGTGGAACAGACTTTCATCACTGATCTGTCACAATTCCAGACTTATTCTGAATGAGAAAATTCCCCATCCTTTATTTTAGCCTTCAGTATGAGAAAAGGTGACCCAAAACTGGACTAATGGCTGTAGTTTAAAGAACCCATAACTTCCTTGTTTGTTACAGATCTCTCTACCCAAGTTGCCGTATACAGAAAATAACAATAATGATGCTTCCTAGATGTGTCAAATACCTGAACTGATTATTATCTTTGTAAAAGTTTGATATTTTCTGATAAAAGTAACTTTTCACACTAGGACACCAAGAAAATGCTGCTGCCTGCACAGGCAAATGAATTAATATTTGTGCCTGTCATGCAAACTAGTTTTGTTTCACTTGTTGTTTCATCTGTGCAATTTTCTTGCACCCATTTCAGTTTCCAGACAGCAACAATTTCATTGCCATTTCCTTTCTACAGTTCATCCTTATAACCAGAAATTTGCCTTAAATAAAAAATGCCATTTTCCTAGTACTGTTGTTGATAAATTCGCAGTCTCACATCCTATTCACCTGGAGGACCAGATAATTCATCTGTATGTTGTTATATAAAGACAATATTGCTTTTCTTTTGTGCATTCTTAATATTACCTGAAGAAGATGCAGAACTTAAATGAGGACAAACCTTAAAAGTTTTCATTTCCAGGTGATGAAACAGATCCACAACCTCTCTCTATAGGCAACTTTCTTAAATGCTCTATTTAGCATAAATAGGTAGGAAAAAAAAAGTAGAATGTTACTGAGTCCAGTATTTCTACCTATATCAGCATGTAGAATTTAACTTCTACTCATGAGGAAAAGGGATGATGGTTCCCCCTCTTCTCCCTCCTTCTCCTCTAACGAAAGCTGCAAGAGTACCAGCTTTATGGAAGAGAGGTTTAGATTAGAATAGGAGAGACAAAACAAGCTTTTATTTCCAGTACAGAAATACTGAATTATATTCAGCCACTTACAAGTTTGGTCTGGTTTATATTTGTAAATGTAGAAATGAGACATGGGGCTGAAAGACCTATAGAGTGTCAAAACCTGAGTACCCTGAGCCCGTACAGGCTGCTGTGAGCTTACCTGAAAGAACAGGACACAGGTATGTATATATATGCTTCACACATACCTGTATTTTGGGAATCTGTGTGGAAAGCAGCATTCTCGGAAGTTCAGTTTGGTCTCCACAAATGTCCAATTTCAAAGAGAAAAAGAGGCTGGTTTTCTGGCAGGAGTTGTGTGGAGCTCCCGCTCACAGACCTCTACTATTCTGCATATTCAAAGAGGTGATAATCCGTCTGTTAGGTTTGATTATGTGATTTTTGGCACTTGTCCATAAAAAATAATCTTTATAACAACATTATTGGTGGCATTCTGTTACTCAGTCTTGGCACCAGTCAGCTGTTAGAATATTGTATAAGGAGACTGAAATGACATTGAAAGCTGAACAGTGGGAAGGGGATGAGCTGTAACAAAGTGAAATGCAAGGTTATGCATTGAGACTTATAGAAAAAGCTGATTCCAGCTATGTGTTCGTAAGCTGGAAATAACAGAGTGGGGGAAAGTAATCAGTGGATCAGCTGGAAACATGTTGTCTATGGGCCACCAGCATGGTGCATCCTTAAATATGACAAATGCAATCCTGAGACAACTCAGATGGGATAATTCCATCCTTCCTAGAGAGCATTCAATGAAAATGCAGAGCACAATTCTGGAGAAAAAACTAAGGATTATTTAAACCAAAAATATTATATTAGCACAGAAGCTATTATGTATAATCTGAACTCAATTACATTTAAATAGGAAATCAGAAGAAATATTGTTACTATTTTTGCTGGGTTTCTAAATATTATTAAAAGGGCTGGCAGAGTCATTATCTTTATGATGCGGAAGATTATGGTTTGTCAGTGATGTGATATTATGTTATGGATGATAATTTTTTTTCTCTTATGCTGAAGGAGTTTTTTATATTGGAGGTGACATGGTACAGCTGATGTCACAGAGCACTTCTGGATTCCCCTCACTGTCACAGAAATCTTCAATGAAAATTTCTGACTATTACTGAGCAGAGAATGCCCACAAAATAATGTCTTCTACTATGCATTCTTCTGAAAATCCTTTCTCTTTCCTCTGGTTTTAAAAGCCAAATCTTACCTTGTCTTCAAATATCAGCTCTATCCTCATGACTCTTTTCATGGAGCTGTTCAATTAGAATTCACATTCCTTTGTCTACAGGCTACTGGTTTTTTTTAACGCATATGAAATCTATTAAGAAAGTAATTAGTCAAGATTTTCAAAAAGGGAATATGATTTTGACATGAAGATATCCCATGTGCTAATTAGCCTAAGTTCCAACAAATTTTTTCTTTAATGTGATCGTTGGAATAGAAGTAAGAGAGACTAAGATTAGCAAAGCTTTCTCATTTTTTATGTTCATTCTGCACCATCACGTAATCTTCTAAGTTAATCTTTTAGTTAATTACAAGTCAAGTCATGAAGAAACACAAAAGCACTAGCATATTATCCTTGTAAGAATGTTTCTTTTTGAGAGGGAGAGAAAATGGGTATTTTATTCCCTCTTAACCTCATTTTTGAACAGTTATTGACATTTTACTGAATATGAAGAAATTTTAAAAAATTGTTCTTGATATTAAGTTCAATATTTGTGTTTCTAGCATGAGAGAATATTTCATACATATTTCAAGAGAAACAATTTTAATGGCTAAAAATATCACCTGGAATAAGTATTATAGAGACCTGTGTTTGTGAGTCTGCTACTTGAAGTGCTTAAAAACTTATTTACATGTAAAACAATCCCTTCTTTTAGCATCAGTATTGGCTTGTGCAGCAAGATGCATTGAAATGATTTCACATATAATAGCTGTTTTTCCACAGTTTGTAACATTAAGAAAGCCTATTCTTCTTTGCAGTGTTGGTGAAATTATGGTATTTCTTACTTTGGCTGAACTCATGAATAAATTTTATGTTCATACATTTAGTCCCACTACATGGTACCTTTCTAATAACACTATTTTATTATGTTCAAAAGCCTACGGAAAGTGTTTTTCATCTGATCCAACTTATTGATCATAGATCAAACTCTGCAGTTTCTTCAAAGCCTTCAGTATTTGCTTATACACAAATTCAGCCATTCTCATACATCATGAAAAAAAATCCAATTTTTAAAAAATATTCAGTTTGTTCATCCTCTAGAGATGAATAATTTATCTTTCCAAGTATTGTCAAGTATTGTTCATTACAGTGTGTTCAGTTCAGTTGTTTAGACATCAGTCCTGCCCCTGAAAGTGTGTATCAACAATCTCAATTTTTGAGATGTACCCTTAATAGCTGAGAAATTTCCAGGTTGCTTATTTATGTTTTCCATAATGCTGTGGCTAATATGTGAAGGAACTGGCTTCAGTAACATCAGAAGTCCCTCCCAGTTATCTTCCCTTGGCAATATGCAAAAATGTGGAATTAAGGTATTATAAATCTTGGGCTATGTCCCTATTAATTTCCTAAAGTTAAGAAAAACATTCATCAGAAAAAAAATTAACAGAATAGTCTACTTTACATATTTATGTCAATATTGTTGCCCTTTTTGTTTTACACTAAGATTGCAGTGTCTGGCAGTCTCAATATTTTAACATGAAACACACATATTCAATTCTTTCTTCTGTTTCATTTTCCAAAGTAATTTTTGTTTTTAAAACAAAAAATCAAACTTTCTAACATTTAGACAGACATTTTCCCCTGACTTTTGTTTCATCAGTATTTTTTAAACTTTATTCTCTTTTAGAAGCAGGTCAATTTTGAAACCTCAGTGTTATCTTTTAAATGAAATTTCTGTTTTCTCCCAAACATGGACAGTTGCTCATGGAACATGCTCATAAGGTCAGAAATTGGTGTTTTTTCTATTTCATAGGCAGCATATTGGTGCACCATGAAATTATCATCATGTCAATGCAGGCAGGTGGGTATTTATGAAGGATACAGTCAGAGATCTTAGGAGTAGGAATTGGGAGATGGGTGAGTAGGTCATTTACCCTGCTATTTTTAAAACTAATTGTAAGTAAACAGGAGATTTTCAGTTTATGGTTTAGCTGTCACGCATCATCCAACCCAAGCATGCCATTCTATGATACTGTGAATTATGAAAAAGGCAGCTGCTGCATCCAGCTCTGGGGCCCCCAACATAAGAAGGACATGGACCTGTTGGAGCGAGTGCAGACAAGGGCCATGAAGATGACCAGAGGGCTGGAGCACCTCTCCTATGGAGACAGGCTGAGGGAGGTGGGGTTGTTCAGGCTGGAGAACAGGAGGCTTCAAGAAGACCTCAGAGCACCTTCCAGTACCTAAAGGGGCTACAAGAGAGCTGGAGAGGGACTTAAGGGCATGTGGTGGTAGGACAAGGGCAAATGGCATTAAACTGAAATAGATTAGGTTTAGATTAGTTATAAAGAAGAAATTCCTTACTGTGAGAGTGGTGAGACACTGGAACAGGTTGCCCAAATGAGTTGTGAATTCCCCATTCCTGGCAGTGTTAAAGGCCAGTCTGAATGGGGCTCGGAGCAACCTGGTCTGGTGAAAGGTATCCCTGTGGCAGACAGGTTGCAACGAGATGATCTTAAATGTTCCTTGCAACCCAAACCATTTTGTGATTCTATGACCCTTTTATATTATTATATATTAGCTGGGCACCTACAGCCCAGCAAAGAAGGCTATATATTAGCTTGGCACCAAGTCTTAGTTAACACCAAACCAGAGCTGCCTCAGAGAAGAAGTGGATGAGATGATGTGTACCTGACCTATTTCTGTAGGCATATTTAATTGATCAGTCACTTGGTCTTCCAAGAAAGGACTCTGACCATGGCATTTTTTAGCATTCAGTGAATATTTCAGAAAAAATATATAATCTTAAGTATATATGGCATTTAGATGGCACTGTTTTTACTCTTATGATATTTGTAAATGTAGGGTTCTCAGGAATATTTCTTTTTCTTCTGCACTCTCCAATTAAGCAGACAGCAAAAAATGGGTGAATAGCACCGTTAACAGTAAAAAACAAAACCAAAACCAAAAAACTATTCTCTGTTTAGAATAAAACCAAAAGCATTTGCAAAACAAGAACCTCTCTTGTAAGTGACTGGTTTGTTTCTGAACACAGTGTGCTGGGACCTCACAGGTAGCAGTGGAGCTGCTCCAGGCCCCTTGCAAACACTTCTATGGTTCTTTTATGTTACTTTTCTTCCTCTTCATCTTTTCTTGAGTGTGTGCATGTGATGACTGATTCCCAGTTCAACAACAACTCCTCTGCGGCTCAGGAGATGCAAATATAAGCAGAGTGGATACAGCGACCCGGCGTGCAACAGAGAAAAATGCCTTCAATAATTAATGAGAGAATGGGATGTGGAACCACTAAATCCAGTCTGAAGTTGATTACAAAGCTGTCAGTCATCTGCAGGGCAATGTAATGAAACAGAGCAACTCAGCAGTCAGGATATGTATGAAAGTCATTTCCCATCCCTTCTGCACATTTTTTTTAATGGACTATAAAACTGACAATTGGATTATTGAAAGGAAAAACTGATGAAATATGTCGGTTTTGAATGGGAACATGTCTCAGTAATATAGCCCACACACACTCTGTCCTATTTTTATCCAGACTTCAGGAAATAAGTTATTCAAATGTATTTAAATAAGCTTTCTACTCCACCAATATAGTTTCATACTGCCTCATCTGTTGTGTCATGAACATAAACTACCCTAGATTAAATTTATACGTAATTATTTTGTTCCTCATATGTCCTTCTACCCAAGATATGTCCTTAAAATGGCTGTCTTGTGATTTTGAAACTTACTCTCTTTTTAACCTGTAGCAGAATTCAGATCAATTTCTCAAGGCCATTTGAAATAAGAAGTAAGACTAGTATCAGACAAATTTTTGTTTAGAATAAAAAAAAAAAGTACTCAGTTCTAAGTTTTTTGTGATTGTTTTTTTTTTTTTCTTCCAGATGATCTGATAGAAGCATCAAATCCTTTTGAATTCTTATTGAATTTATCGAATATAATGTGGTTTGAAAGCAGATGACTCTAGATGTGCAAGGTTGCACAGCTTTTTATCTTCCCAGAGCAAGTGCCCAGTTATATCCTAATAACATACCAGAATAGGTCTGTTTTGAATTGTTATCTACCATATAAAGTCATCTGAAGAACTGAGTATTTCTGAGGGTTTTGTCTATTTCTGCTAATATTTTTTTTCAACGGAAGGAAAAGTTACTGAGGCTCAATCTTACATTTTTCAAATACGGTGGGCAAAATTCTGATTCGGCTTAAGCCTATTGCAATCCTGTCACTGATTTTAAGAAGTTCAAGACTAGCCAGAATAAAGATTATCTACTGAGAGGAATCTCTACTTCAGTGATTGCAGCTCTCTTTTTGGGGGAACAGTATCATCCTCTCTCCTCTGTGAGATCATGCTTCTAAACTGACCTCTCACAGGCACGGGGCCACAGCTCTGCACAGGAGCCAGATCAGCATTTGATGTGTCCCCAGGTGTGAGCTTTAGATACGAGACCTGTTGGAGAGGACAATCTCCCCAGCAAAGCACCATAGCACTTCTCCATGATTTAAGGTAAGGGTTAAGGGATATCCTTGACATACAACTCAAGCATTTAGCCTAGGCCCTATGTGTAGGGAATGCACACCGGAAACTTGAGAGCATTAGGACTGGAATTGCTCTCTAAGAGTTAGGATAAGGAAAACATGGAACCAGTATCCAGCAGCCTTCACTTGCCTTGGACCAACTCTAGTGGGCATGCTCAGGATTTTGCATTCCTTAGAGGCCCCTGTTGTGCTTTGCAAAGAGTCCATTAGTGTGGGGTTTGTCCCTCAGCCTAACAAGGCAGGTGCTGGAGGGAAAGTCTTTGGAAAGCGAGCTGGGAAAAGCAAGTGGGAGAGAGCCAAAGCAATGTGTCAGAGTCACTGACTGTGGCAGCTTGGGAAATCCAGGGCTAACTGATGTTGCTCTGTGGAAATAACCTACAGATCATGGCCTATGAAACAGATAATGTGTCAGCTGGAAACAACAGAGAGAGTGGAAATAAGAGACTAGGGACAGAAAGGAGTAACTCTGAAAAAAAACCTCAGCGGGAAAAATGATCAGGGGTGCATGTCTAAGCTTGATGGATATTTTATGAAGTAGAAGAAACAAAAAGCTTGTTAATTTGCTTGTACATACAGCTAAATAACTTGAGCTGAGTATGCAGATCTGTGAAAAAACCTATAAAAGCCAGATCAGAAAACGCTGGCAATTTTTCAAATGTGGGGAGGCACGGTAGGAAAAAGCACTGTAAATTTAGGCCCTGAATTAGGTATTCTAAAAGCTACAAAATTTGGAAACAGTAGTCCACTTTATGCCCCAAACAACTACTAATTTTCTGATGCTGCTGCTTTCACAAAAGAAATACGCATCAGTATATTGATGGCTACTGGGGAGCCAACAAGTGTTAAGAGCCAGAGTTACGACCCTATTTCTTCCTATCCTATAGACCATATGTTTTACTCCTAGGTAAGCCCATTCCTCTTTTTTTGCAGGGCGTTAGGAATGCAGGCAATGTCTGATTAGGGTCTTTTATGCAGAGAAATTGCTGTAAAGTGAAATACATTAAGTATTGACCAAACTCCAGTCCAATTATTTCCCTCTTCCAACCCATTCTGTAGCATCTTTTACAGGTATACTTCAGAAAAGAAATTATCTCAGAAGTATTAATAGGGGAATTTTCTGAGGTTTTTCCCTCTGCACTAAAAATCCCAAACTCTCCAAAAGATAGCGCTTCCCAGAGCACCTTAGAAAAACTGTCAAGATAACTACTTTTCATTTCTAATTGCTAACATAGAGACTTTATCTTGCTAAAAGTCAATGGAAAAACACTTCAAAAGCATATGAAAACATACCTTTTATTGCAGCATTGTAACCTGTATTTTTAAAAAATATGACTTTATGAGCAACTTTTAAAGCAGTGGTAGTTTTTATGTTTTGTGGACTGGAAAAAAGTTCAAATCTGGAAAACATGACCAAAAAATCTTGAATTACTCCTTTAAAAATGAATAATATTGGAAAAACAGACCCAAAGTAGAAATGCTTTTGGAGCAGAACTCTGTTTCATGAAATTTATGTGTCTATAAATGGAAAAATACTGTCTTTGCTTGAATCTAGGCAGCAATTTCTTAGTAATGCATCTTGGTGAGTCTCCTACCCAGCTTTTAGGATGCCATGTCAACTTCTGCAACTATGGCTATATTTCTATGGACTTCAGTAAAAACTTCTGATATTTTCTTTATTTTTGTAGAAGCTTAAGGAAGGAGTGTATATTATGATGTTTTTGTAAATGCTTCAGGGAAGCATTCCTGCGTCAAGGAGCGACTGGGAGGTGGCAGGAGAGATCTTTGTCACCATTCCATGTGCGAAGCAGGAATCATGCCCAGGTGAAGGAGATACTACCGCTGTAGGATATTTAGTATAAACACCTTGTGATGTGACCTGCATATCCCCACAGCCTCTGGTGAGAATTAACTTTGATGTTTACAGCATGACCTGTTTTTCCCTGGCTTTTTAGTGTATCAAGGAGCTTGTCAACATCACCAGCTGACTCTGCCATAACCAGCTGTCCCTTCTCCTCAAGCTCTTATACAATGCAGTGATGCTAACATAGGGTGAGGCAGAGTAAGCACAATGTGGAGAAATGCAGAACGTATTAAAAAAGAATAATTTTGACACACATAAAAATAGAGTATTGAAAGAGCTGTGACAAAGCCATGTTCTGAGTTCTTTTCAAATATCTCTCTAGGAAATTTCTCATACATTCATATAATATTATTAATCATTATACAACATAATAAACTTCCATTTTAATATTTCAGAATTTTATAAAGATTCTGTTCATGCATTATGTACAAAAGCATGACATCCTTTTTTTTCCCTTTCCTTTTTTTTCTTTTTCTTTATTATACTTAATTGGAATAAGAGCCATGAAAGAAGTTCAGAATGAAAAGCCAGATAGGTAAAATATACAGCTGTGTGATGATTTAGGGCATACATTTTAAAATAAAATTAAATTTATTTAAAAGCTTGGTCTACCTCCTTACAAATTGTAGTTTAATGGATGTGTCAGGCTCTGAGGGATCTGCTTGTAGAGCCCAAAGAGCTAGTGTGAGTGTTTTGTGAAATGCCAGGGGAGTCCTGGTGCCTTCCCAGCTCCAAGCCCACTCCCAAGGTGTTAAAGGCATCTGCAATTTCTCAAGAAGCCACCTTTGCTCAGGGTTTATGAGCTGGAATATTTCTTTTCCCTTTACAAGTGAGGTACAAAATTATACCCCGAACAACTCAGAATCACAGAATAGTGTGGGTTGGAAGGGACCTGTAAGATCTTTTAGTTCAACCGCCCACCATATGCAGGGAAGCCACACACTTGATCAGTTTGCTCAAAGCCTCATCCAAACTGGCCTTGAACGCTTCCAGGGATGGACATCCACAGGATCTCTAGGCAACCTATTCCAGTGCTTCACCACCCTCACAGTAAACAGTTTCTTCCTGATACCTGATCTAAACCTACCCTCTTTCAGTCTAAAGCCATTTCCCCTTTGTGCTGTCATCATAAGCCCTTGTCCACTGTCCCTCTCCAGCTCTTGTTGCCCCTTTAGGTAGCAGAAAGTGCTGTAAGGTCTCCACAAAGCCATTTCTTCTCCAGGCTGAACAATCCCAATTCTCTCAGCCTATCTCTATAGGAGAGCTGCCTACCAGCCCTCTGAGCATCTTCATATCCCTCCTCTGGACTCAGTCCAGAAGAACCATGCCCTTCTTACAGTGAGGGTTCCAGGGCTGGATGCAGCACTCCAGGTAGGGTCACAAGAATAGAGTACAGGGGAAGAATCCCCTCCCTCGACCCGCTGGCCACCCTTCTTGTGTGCAGTCCAGGATACAGCTGGCTTTCTGGGTCATGAGCAGACATTGCACAGTCATGCTGAGCTTCTCATCAACAAACATCCCCAAATCTCACTCTCAATCCATTCTCCCAGCCTGTATTTGTGCTTGGGATTGCCCTGACTCACGTTCTTCCTGCTCTCCTTTCCAGTGATAATTCTCCGCAAGGACAGCCAAACACCTTGGGAAAATCAAACATTTAGGGATCAGAAATCCATGCGTGTTTCGTAGGGCTTGAAGGGATGCTTAGCTCTGAAGGTCAAAGTGTGGTGAACGCTTCAAAGTAAACTGCAGGGAGTTCCTGGCTGGATTTTGTTCTTTTCTTCTGTCTTGCGGCAGAAAAATATCATGTTGCCAAAGACTTACAATGAAAGGATGGACACTTTTATATTGCTGTAGTTGAAACAGCACTGGCTGTATCATGATGGATCACATATACTCTTTGGAGTCAGTTCTTCAGATGCAACAGCTTAATTAAATTTTAAGCGTTATTGATTCCGTTTACAAAGCCTCCCCTGTTCTAGCACCATTGAATCTTGAGCTGCTGCACTCTGCATTAGCAAAAACAAAAGAATAAAAAGGAGAAAATAAAGGGTTATTAAAAATGAAAGCATTTGGCTGGAAGATGCAGTATGCAGAGCTTAATTACTGCAAGATCTGTAATACTGTTTCTTCTACAGAATAGAAATCTAAAACAACTCAGAGAGATTTTCAGGGCAGGTTCTCACATTGTGCAAATGAGGGTAGCAGTGTCTATGTCCTCAGTGGTGCTAACTCACCGTGGAGGGCAGGAACTGCCTTGATCTATGTAAAGGTCTTTGATCAATAGAAGGCAAACCAGCTCTTATTTTGTTGTATGTATGATGAGATTGACAGAGCCAGCCTTTCTTTTATTTTTTTTCCTTCATGCTTCAGTGCTGTTTGTCCATCACAAGGCTTTATCTTGGTTGTATATCAGCTTTAGTGTTGGTTTAAAACAAACAAGGAACCCTACAAGAATAGCAAGATTAAGCTGAATGGTCTGGGCTCAATCTGAAAAAGACAAGACTGACAAATACAGTTATCAGTCTTCCAGTACACACAATTTATACTAGAAAACTCAGTGATTCATTATTTTCCACAGTCCTCGGGATAGAATAAGAAGTTTTATGAAAAATGTGCCTATTTAAGATGAATGTTATACAATAACACTCCCAATATGCATGAAATACTGGAACAGGCTTGAGGAGCTGCTTTACTGAAGGTTTTCAAGGACAGTTAAGATACATATATTTTGGTGCTGCTTCAGTGCAGGTTGTAAGAGGATCCCTTAAAGCCCAGCTCTATGATTCTAGATTTATTGTTAGCTATTCAGGACAGGCTTTGTCTTCCAGTATGTTTATGTGCCTGCAGATAGAAGATGCATTGTCTGGGTAATTTAAGCTTGTAAAAGGATTTTTTTTCCCCTGATTTTCTTTTATTTTTCTGTTAAGAAACTTCCTGTGCTTGGTGTTTACCTTGCTAATGGCTGTAAAAATTGCCTGAAGATTTGGCATGAAGCTTGGTTTTATTTATATATATATACACACATGATTTACACAACTAAATAACTGCAGAAAACTCCCTATAGCAATGGGAGCATTATTGTATCAAAACATTGGCTATTTTTATAGTATATTATCACTACATCAGTTGTTCCTTTATTACCCAAACAAAGGCTGTAGCACTCGTTTGGATTCTGTATTAAAATACTCTATGTTAGTGACTGTGGTCTTTTCTCTCCTCCTTTCCCCATAGGCACTCTCTTCTGCCAGATACACGATCTGAGCAAGACAACACTGAAAGAAAATAAAAATCTTTCAGGGCTCCTTTCAATTTCCACTTTAAAAAAAGCAAGAATACTTCTTAGAATATTATTATTAATATTAATGGCAATATTTTAAACTGAAATATTTTGAGGGAGAAACATTTTTCAAGGCAGTTTTTCTTTTAGCAGCATAAAAACTTTTTGAAAAATATGTTAATGGAGAAAAGTCTGTATTACCAGAGCTATGACAGTACATAATGATGCATTCATTTAAAAATATAGAACCCTATTGATGTATAGATACTCTCAGTGGCAATGGGGAGATGTACACAGCAAGAATAGCTATATATTTATGCAGGGGAGGACATAACCTCCCTGAGGAAAGGAAATTCAGACTATGTCTGTGCTGCCAGGGAGCTGCAGGCTTGAGCTCACGCTCTCATCCAAACCCTTAATTGCCTGTATCTCTGGCAAGCAGCAGCTTTGCCCAAGTTGGAGACAGGCTCACACCTGCTGCACAGGTAGCACAGGTCAGATTGCTATTATAGAGTGGAAAATATCCTTACATACAGAGGTGGGTTTTGGACACAGTCTGACTGGAGGTAACCCACAGCTTGTGCCTTCAGGCCTAAATGGGAAGTGGAAAAGATATTATGGGTAAAATGGAAATGTATCTCCAGCGTGCATTTGGGATTCCTCTGCATTAACCTATACCCTCTGCAAATTTAACACTCCTTCTTCACATGCCATAGCAGTGGCTGTCATTTCCCTCACATTTTCTCCATTAGCTTTCCCTAAGTGCATGGCTGGCAGCCCATCCTATGCCTCACTTGGCCTTGATGCTTTCGGAGCACCCTTTTTTCTATAGATTCACCAGTAGTAAACTATTATTGCTTCACCCAGGCTGTGTACATGTGCATTCAAACCTGGTCCAAACTCCAAGCCACAGGCTGACAGAGCTTAGTGACAGTGTCTGTACTATGAAGCAGATCTCCCATTTTGAAAATAGATTTCAGTCTTGCAGCTTCCGCACCTTGACCCTTCTTTGGAAGGAAACCCATCCTCAACTTCAGTGAACTGTGATCTTGGGAATGAGGCCATAGAGAGCATCCGAGAGATGAGAAGCAGCTTTGCTGTTCATGAAAGCCCCGTGCTGGTACAGCCATGAGTGACAGCTACTTCCCCACACAGCTGTGCCAATGTCCCTTTCATCCATCTCACACGTCCTTTGAGCACTTGTGCCTGGCTCTAATGAGCAGCCGGGGCTGTGCAGGCTGGTGCCAGGCTGGGCTGGTTTTGTGAGGGCGGAATGTCCTCCTGGAGATGAATGGGACCCCCGGACTGCGCAGTTTTTGCAGAAGAAAGCACTACAATCACATTCTCTTCATCCTCCCCTTCCCCTTCATTTGAAGTTTTAATTAGAGCTTAGAAGCTGGGCCTTTTTAAATCAAGCCAATTGCTCGCTTCTCTTCCTAAGGAAGGAAACTCCTTTGCTTTTTACTTGTTCCAATGCCACCCCTTCCCAGCTCCTGCCACCGGACGCTTGCTGGTTGCAGTCCCATTTGGTGATCATCACACAGTCTTACGCTGCCAACACAAAAATCCATGTTGCTGCCAGGCTGTGGGAAGGACAGAAAGAGCTTCCTCCTCACCATGGTTTCTTCCTTCATCTTGTTGGGTGCAGAGAAACTCTTTCCCTCAGAGAATGTCACCATGTAGATGGGGGGCAGAGAGACAATTTGGGCATCCCTTAGGTTGCTACGATTAATTCCCAGAGACAGAAATATTTTCACATCTAATGATTATGCATCTGCTATCCCAGACTCCCCTGAGCTATGCCACCCCAGCGCAGGTGCAGGCAGTGCCACTGCTGTTTTGCAGAAACGCCTCACAAATCTCAAGAAAAGTAGCAAAATGGATGATATACCTCCTTTCACCCATACTCGAGGGCAAGGAGGATTGCTCCTGCCTGACAAAGCATCTGCCCTGTGACCAGAGGGCTGGCACCCAGCTCAGAAAAATCAGGGACATTGAAAGGACCGTGTAATCTTCACTTCCAAAATCAAGCTTTTCTTTTAGTCTAAGCCAAAAAGCTGACTGCAGGGATTGCCTCTTCCTTCTGGACCTGTGCAATCAGGGAAGCTTGGCCTGAGCCTGAACCAAGTAAATTGGTTTTTATTGTTTAGATGCCTTTCTCAGATATATTTCCAAGCCTTGAAATACATCTGTCTCATCTTATCTGCATCAAGAATTAGACTGAGACTTTCCTGCTCCATTTGATTGTACAATAGATTGAGAATTCTCCTCAGAGGGAATGGTGGGTGAGTGGCATTTTAAATGCCCACTCAGACACCAGAAGAATAGCATTAATAACCACTAGAGCAAAAAAATGTAGGAATATATTTAAATTAATTTCGTGCATGTTCAACACAATGTTTGAAAGAGGAGAGCTACATAGAGATGATTATTCAGAAGATAAATTCAATAGAAAACAAAATATTTAATAGATCACTGTTGATTTTAATTGTTTTGTGCCAAAAATTCTGAAAACAAAGTGATAAAAATTTTCTTTTATTTTCTAAAATATATTTTAAATATCTCTTTTTTAATGAGATAAAATGCATTTATAATTTTTGTTTTCATTTAATGTTATGTTCAATATTATTTTATAATAATGCTTTTTATATAGTATTTATAACATCTATATTATATTAAAGCACTGCTTCATAGTACATATTTACTGAAATGACAGGTTTGTCCTTTATATAATTGAGATTTTTCAGTTTGGTAGAATAAAATCCTGGGTTATTATTAAAAGAATTTTTTATGTATATTTGGATGGAAAACATTCAGCTTTGATCTTTTCAAGAGAAATAGTAGTAGGTTTTCTGGTCTGGTTTATAATGATCTTCTATTTGTCTGCCCGTTGATCCAGGAAGGTAAATTTGTAATAATGCAGTTCTGTGCTTCATGAGGCTTTGAAAGTTTTTATCTGGCTCATGATGCCCTGGAGACTTCTGTAGTGCATTGTTGAAGCACAGCACCTGTGATACTTTCTGGGGGAGGATGGCCAGTCCACTTGGGGAGATGTCACACATGGAGCTCTCTGTGCCACTGCTCAAGCGGGCTGAAACTGCTCTACACATACACTCATTACAGTTTTAACCATTATAATTAATAACAACATTACGGTTAAGACAATGATACATATGAACAGCTGTACAGCTGTTTATATCAGACTAATACACAGTTAAGGTCTTGCTCAAGGTCCATTTCTGGGCATACACCCTGCACAGCCTTTAAGCAGATTTTACGCATCACTCTTTTTGTGCTAAGCCTCATTTTATCTGTACTGTCTCATTGGTTGCATTTTCTCTGAGCTCCAAACTTTAAAAACTAAAGTAAACCATGTCCTCATTTGAATAAAACTTCATAAAGAGTACTTGCAAGATATTGAAAATTCCAGTTAATTAAAAAGTGATTACATTTAATCATAGACAGACTTTCAGCATACTGGGAACTATTTCATTTCACCAAGCTAAACATCTGTGACTAAAAGGATTACTGACAGAGAAAAACATTCTTCCTAAATTAAAGGTGCACTAGCATGAAAATCTCTTTTGACCATATAGTTTTTAAGACAATACACGGTTGATTGCATAGTTGGGAACAGTATAGGATATTGATACGAGACAACACCAATTAGAAGATTAATAGCTTTGAAAGGTGAACTATGGGCATTATCTGTTTGTTACAACAGTACTGATGGTCTTCATGCACAGTTATTCATTCATAAGCATCCACAATCCCTGCTATTTTCATTAAAAATGTATGTCCCAATGCAGTAGATATGACCTTTACTGTAAATTGGTTTACTCTTCAGTGAGCAATGACTCTCAGCCTTCACTAAAACAGATTTGGGTGCTGCAGTTTCTGTTTTTTTCTACCCATTTCACTCTACCCACAGCTACTGTTCCTGCCCCACATCCCTCCTGATCCCATAGCATCTCATTCCCTTGTCTCCAATAAACCACCACAGATTGGTAGAGCTGCAGCTCCACAGCCTCACTGCAACACCCTTGAAGCCATAGAATTGCCTTTGGCTGCACTACAGTCTTCCACCAAGGTTTATTTACTTCCACCATGGGCTGTGCCTTCCTTTTAATGTTGCTTTAACTCATTAAAGAGGCACCGATTGGAAACCTCTTTGCTTTACCATTACATGACTCCTTCATAGAGAAACTTTGTACATGATCACTTAGTGACATTGCTGCTTTATCACTTGGGGCGTGATAAAACCTTGAAATTCTTTTTTAGTCTAAATCTGAGTCCATAATGAAAAAAAATCCCAAAAGCTCTGCATCAGAAGTCACATAACTTTTTTTTCTCTTTACCAATTTCAGGTTAAAAAAAAAGGAAACTGTAATTTCAAGATGTCATTTCAAAAGTGTGATTTTGTTCTGATTTTAATGAAATTGAATGTTAACAAAAAAAAGGATATATGTGATATAGCTAATATATTAAAGGAGCATTATTTTACACTTTCAGAACTGTAATTTCATAGTTAAAGTGAAATTTAATATTAATGATAATACCTTGGTTTCAATGACATTATATTTTCAAATGGCAAATATTTCTTCCTGCAAATTCAACTAGTTTTTCATTTATAGCACTATACTTTGAACATGTTCTTTAGTGAATTTTGAATATATAAAATCTCTTAGTAAAAACAGAATTCATATTATAAGCAGAAAAGCTATTGAATGGTTCTGTTAAAAAACGAAAGTGCAAATATGGAAAGTGAAGTTATGAAAATGTATATAGAGAGCAAGTTTCTGTAAAATATAAGCTACTGACTTTAAAGAGCTGTTTCTGATTAACTGAGCTGAAATAATTGACTATGTCCATATTTTTAGATTATTCCAATGAAGTTAACTGAATTTGTTTAACATGCATGCTTTAAGTAATGTTTTGGAATTAATGAGGTTAGTGGTGGCAACTGTTGAATTCAATGTTTCAAAGACAGTAAGCTGAGACTGTGATTTTTCTAATCCTTCTATATATTGTCACTGGAGACAGATAAGTGCTTACTCTATATGCATCAGCATAGGATCATCAAGGCAGTGCTTATGATTATCATCTCAGTCATCAAAAAGACTGCATTTCATATGATGTGGCTTGATTCCATATGATATAATACAACTTTTGCATTTTTGCCTGTGTTTGTGTTGTATATTGTAGCTGTCACCGATGCATCGCTTTCCATCACCAAAGATTAAATAAACATTTACATCAGAAAACAAACTCTGTGTGCACACAGAATCCAGCAGAATGAGTCTCTGGTCCCAGTGCCTTCACAAGCAGGAGCATTCTAAATAACGGTACAAAGTCACAGTTTTCACTTTAAAAGAAATAAAAAGGAGAGAGAAAATAGTAATGATTACTTGGTATACAGTGGAAAGCACAGTTTAGTTTACATTTGTCTGTTATTCATATTGCCTATAATTCCCTCTTTGCCCTGACCAATCAACACGGAATCTGTTTCTTGATAAAGACATAATACAGAATTTATGGGCAACAAACATGTTGTGAATGAAATGAGAGCACCTCACAGTGCTCCAAAATAGTGTTTCATCTCTACCTACTGATCACTACCTACACCATGAACCTCCTAATCTTAGATACTACAGCAAAAGTTAAAGCTATCTGTAAAGAGCATAGACATTTATAGAAGTCAAGGTGATGAAGAAATATTCTGTGACAGTGCAGTCAGAGATCCTGAGATGTGTAAAGACAATGACAATCATTAAAAATTCTTCGTTGGTCCAGCTGAACATCAGAAAGCATGGGTCACTTTGTTTAAGAGATGAAAGAAGTGATCAAAGTAGTGATCAAAGAGATGAGAGAGAATTTTCTATTCTAGGAAGACTCTTTGAAAAGATGTAGGCCAAGCAGTAAGTGGATCTCAGACATCTTGACATACAATAGATGAAAACACCTTTGCCATTCTTGACAAGACAAAGCCGTACCCTGGAATAACATCATTGCTTTCCATAGCAGTGACAATGGCAGCTTTATAAGAGAGAGGAAAAAACAACTCTGCTCACCTCCAGGTTAGGAGCTTACCTGACCCAGGCTGTGTTTGCATTTGGCAAACAGATGCTGCCAACTTGATGTGAAGCAGTGGCCATTAAGTGCCTGAGAACTGCTGTTGTGTATGTCTTACCGTTTTCAAAGCTGCTTCAAAAAGAAGGAAGGCTACAAAATATATCTGGTATTCAAGAGCATTGAAGCATTTAAAGATTGTCAAGCACTGCAGCACCCGCTGGCTCAGCCTCCAGAAGTGCACATCAAGGACACTGCAGCAACAAACAGCCCTTTTGAAAACATTTCAGGAGTCAGGACAAGGTGTATAAATGTGCAGGGGTCAAAAGTGTAGCAGAACACCTTAGTTCAATAGAGGTTCAGCAGTGCTATTATTATGACAATTATATCTTCACACCACTTAGCAGACTTAGCAGTGCCCGCAGGCTGAGGCTGCTGGAGACCCTCCTTGACACAGGAGTTCATCCCATTACCTTGAAAATCTCAGACTAAGTAAATTCAAGTTTGTCACATGGTTCGGTCAGGACACGTGATCCTGGTTGGCTTGAAGGTCAAAGTAAAGAGGTTACAATGTAAGACAAGATTTAAAGAACAATATGATGGAAGTTGACTGGAGTTCAAGTGGAGGCTTGGAAGCTGTTGGAGAATGGACTCCTTGCAGTCAAGATGCCACTAGAGAACCACGGGTGCAATTTCAAAGAGATGGAACTGTGTTAGGAAATTATGTACTCTTAAAACCAAAATGTTTCAATAAAGTTACCAGCAGAAAAGAGAAAGGTGCTTGCTAACATGGTCTGTATCAGGCACCACCTTAGGCTGTGAATGGTCTCATTGCCTCTGTGCTTCCTGCTCTGCCTCACTGAGGATTCACCTTCCACTGCTGCCTGCTGAGGCCACACACCAAACCCCATGAGAAAATGGACTTTTTCCAGAGTTGCTTTGAAAGCTGGAAATATACTACATGAAAGGTGGAAGAGCTTTGTTCATGCTGAATCATGTACCAAAAGGAGAAAATAAATAGGTGTTTTATCATCTGAAGTGTTAATTCTATGTAAAGCAAGATTTCTGCAGTTCAGGAAAGTAATTCTGGGCCACCTGTAAATGAAAGCAGAATACATGAGTGTACTGCCACTGAAAAGTATGCACAGAAACTTGTGTTAGGGGCTGTCAGTATATATTGATATAGATGTCTTTTAAGAAAAACATTTTCTTAGGGATCCAATGGAACATCTGTGTGGATGCAATGCTGTTAGTGTGAACTACCTTCCACTGGTATGGCATATTCCCTTCTCATCTTAAATACCTAAATCTTTTAGTTGTAGATGCAATGTGTGAGGGGAAAATTAGATCTTTCTGCTTCCAAGAGTAGATCAGTCACTACTCTTGTTTACTAGGATTGCCCTCACACAATTTTTTTTTTAATCACTATTAACTGGTTTTGTTAACTCAGCCGACTTTGATGGTTGAACAAGCACTGTGATTAATTTGCCTGCATATCCCTGAGATGATCATCCAGGTGAGACCTGAGATACATTGCTGGGTGCATTTGGGAAAGGTGGCTTTGTCCATGATTGATTTGTACCTTGAACAGGAGAATCTAAATTTCCTAAACACAGTACATTCCTAAACATAATAAATACATCAATATGAGAGCATTAATTTTCCCACTTATTTGTTTCTTAAAAAATAGAAACTCATCTTTGAAGATTAGTATGTATATATGCATAGCAATTTTATTTAAAATAAGAGGTAATTTGCATGAACTTTCCATAATTTTTGCAAAACAATGTTAATTACCCTTTTTAATGATCCAGAGCATCCCCAATTTTTATTTTTTACAGTTTTCCATCTTTGTAATTCCAGCCCTAATTTCCATTAACATAACTGTATTGCAAAAGAGCGACTTCAAAACAAACTCGTAGTACAAATGTCTTGAAAATGAGGAGGAATGTGTAGCTAGCATGTAATTTTGTCTTAGGGAGTTTTTTTTTCTCTAATAACCAAGAATTCTGTCCAAAAGGAGGCCCCTTGATCAGAGATTTGAGAATCTTGTGTGTTGTTGTATGCGTACTTTTTTATATTTTTAGATATATATATATATTTATATTTGTTATAGTATATAATCATATGCTATAACTCCATACAGTTACTGAACAAAGCTACATAAAAGGTGTGAAAGAGAACAGGGCATCACTCACATTCCTAAGTTCCAGCAGAGGCTGATTTGAAACCTCCTATTGATAAGTGAATAGCAAGACAGGAGTTGGTACAGAATTCATCTCAGGGTATTTTTGATTTATAAATCTGATTTTATATTTATAACTATAAATGTGAATATAAATTTCCAAGGGCAAAACAAATATTAGTTCATGTAGTTCCATCACATCCTACACAGGCTTGTTTTCTTTACATGGTCTTTTACATCTTTTCACTATATTATATGCTGCCTATCTTCACATTATCCAAGTAATTTCCAGCAGAATATGAAATGTTTTAGTCACACATAACCTCATTCTGGTTACTTTATTTTTTCTTACCAGAAGAAATCCTCACATAAATTTCATTTGTACTTCATTACCATTTTTTTTTAATCCTGGCTGTGCTGAGTTTAATCTCTGCAGACAGGATGATCTTGTGTGTATGCCTTTTTGTAAATGTGTTCAAAGAATCTGTACTTTTGTTAAGTAAGAACAACATTTAATCAGTTGATATTTATGACAGTGACATGGGAATGTCAGGAATATATTGTGTACTTTTAAAAAAGTATTTAATGCAAACCAGAAGCTTTGGAAACTGGTTTGCATAGTGATCTCATGTCTGTTATCTGCATGCTCATACTGCTCTGCTGAGTCTTATGAATCTACTGAAAACTTGCCACGGGGATGCTGATACAAAGATTTTAAATTGGAATTAGACTGAAATGAAATTACACTGCTTTTCCCCGTTCCTTTCTTAAGCAACTTTTTTTTTTCCACCAGTTTTGTGACAACTGAATATTAATTTAATTCTAAGATTCAGTATGATTAAACTTAAATTGCAGCAGATTTTTTTTCATGGATCACCAACACCAACTATATTGTAAAATATGCACTGACATTCTACAAGAGATAAAGATTGTTTACTGTACATTGCTGAATTCCAAGTAATCCTCTTGAGCTTTTGCTAGTGATAATCCTTCCCACTGCTATTATGAATAGTGGTAATAACTCTTCCTTTAACATACAGTGATAATTCTTCCTCTTTACCCCCTTAAACCTCTTTTACCCTCATAAAATTTCCAATAAACCAACTCAAACTTGCAAAGCAGAAACAAATCATCATCAGTTGCAACAGAGAGATAATACAAAGCATTTCCAAAGACTGCAGTTAATCCTGGGGCAGCAGTACTCAAAAATTCCAGCACCCAGCTAAGAAAGGTATTATTACCTGATGTGTTTTGTCTAAAAAAAAGTGCATTGTAAAGGCATATGAGTCTCAAGAACTGCTAGTTCACTTTCTATTTCTAGTTTTCTATTCTAGTGAGAGCTCAGGCAGACTGCCTCTCCATTTCTCTCTTTGGAAGGTGCCTGTTTCTGCTGGAAGCTCTTTGAGCAGGGTATTGTCTTTCTCTTTATCTTCGCGCTGCATTCTGCTGTGTTTGGCACAAAGAAATGATAGAAACACTGAAATGGGTACAAGGAATTAAGCTGGAATATGCTGCTTTCCAGCCAGACCAGCCCAGGAGCCCCAGTTGGCTGTCTGGCTGTTCAGAACACAGTTTAGCTGGGGGGCAGGAGAGAGGGCAGTGCAAAAGAGCCAAACAAGTTATTGCCTCAACAGCCTCTACGCATTTAAGTTGCTGTGGTGCCTGGCACAACGGGAATGAGAGGTTCAAGTTTCCACCTATTGGTTCAATAAATAACAAAAAACTATTTTCTCTGTGTGTGGAGAGCTTCCTCTCCTCTCCTCTCCTCTCCTCTCCTCTCCTCTCCTCTCCTCTCCGAACCT